>OVAX01000278.1:0-95522 GCA_900406405.1 Lepidium africanum | reverse complement strand
TGCATATCTTTCCGTTTGAGTACTTCAGCGTCTGAAATTCCTTCAATTGTTTCTTTTACCTATCTTACAAATAGACTAAATGTGTAGATATATGTTAGTTAAGTAATAATATACACATAAATTAAATATATAGAATTAATTTAATATATATATATATATATACCTTTCAAACGGGAGCACTTCTGTACAATTCAGAAGTATATATGTGTGTGCCGCATGACGGTTATCGGGACTACTACACCAAAATTTTTTCAATTTCCCATTGAGATGACCAATAGAGCAGAAGATATCAGGAACTCCTTCGACTGCATAAGTTTGGGCCACTCCACCATCGTCGTATCTCCTAGTAGCTCTTTTCCGTGTGTGAACGATGGGTGCAAAGTAGTACGATTTGAAGTAAGAGGTTTCTTCAGTCAGACTACCAGCGACGATTGACCCTTCCACTTTTGCCAGGTTCTTTGCGTTGCCTTTCAAATTTTTCATAAACTGCTCAAATGGATACATCCGTCGAAAATGAACCGGTCCAGCAAGTAATGCTTCATGAGGAAGGTAAACTGGGAGATGTTCCATAACATCAAAGAACGAAGGAGGAAATATCTTCTTTAAGTTGCACAACAAGATCTGAATATTCCCTGAAAGTTGTTCTAAACCTTTTTCTGTGAGTGTTCGTGCACTTAAATCTCGAAAAAAGACCCCAATACCTACAATATATAAAGCACATGTAAAAGTGATATATATATATATATATATATTAATTACTTAATTACTACTTAATTAGCTTCAATTATTACATGCAAGTGCTTCACGTACATTCTTCGGAAGGAACTCGGCCAAAGCAAATGGTAATAGCCACTGCATGAACACATGACAGTCATGACTCTTCATCCCTGTAAACTTTTGCCCTTGCTCAACACATCTGGAGATATTCGAACATATCCATCAGGAAAATTCACTTTTAATGACACCCAACTGAGTAACGATGTTTTCGCTTCTAATGACAACCTAAATATGGGAGCTGGAATTTTGCCATATGCAACTCACTTCTAGCACAAACAACTGGCAAGTCTAACCATGAATTTTTGTTATCTTTACTCCTCCCTGCTATATTAAGTATTGTATGGTTGATATTCTCAAAAAAGTTCTTTTTGATATGCATCACATCCAAAATGTGTCGAATCAGCAAATCTTTCCAATATGGTAGCTCCCAAAATATACTCTTTTTCTGCCAGTTGTGATGCTGTCCATAATAGTCTGGCATATTACTTGGAACATGCCAATTACCCCCACGGGGAACTGTTGCTAGAGCACCATTATAATCAATTTCTACTTCAATTTGTTCCCCGGATAGATACGGTGGTGGGGGATCACGAACCTTCACTTTACTCCTGAACAGGGTCGTGTTTCATCGGTACGGTGGTTTAATGACAGAAACCAACGATGACAATCAAACCAACACGTCTTCCTCCCATGCTTAAGTTGAAATGCATCTGTCCTCCCACAGCAATAAGGACAAGCCAATCTCCTATATGTTGTCCACCCTGATAACATTCCGTAGGTAGGGAAGTCACTTATTGTCCACATAAGCACCGCCTTCATCGTAAAAATTTTTTGGGATGAGCAATCATATGCTCGAACCCCATGAGTCCACAACTGTTTTAGCTCATGAATCAGAGGTTGCAGAAATACGTCGAGTGACCGCTTTGGATGCTTGGGACCAGGAACTAGAATACTTAGGAATAGAAATTCTTTTTCCATGCACATCCCTGGAGGAAGGTTATAAGGCGTAAGGATTACTGGCCACAAAGAATATTGTCTACCAGACATTACAAATGGACTAAAACCATCAGTGCGTAGAACAAGATAAACATTCCTAATATTTTTAGCAAAATTTTTATGTACCGTATTGAAATGTTTCCACGCCTTTGCATCTGAAGGATGATTGATCTCGCCATCCATCTATGAATGCTTTGCATGCCATCTCATCACAGCTGCTGTCCTTTCAGACAAATATAATCTCTTCAACCTGTCTGTTATTGGTAAGTACTACATCCGCTGATACGGTACCTTCTTCCGTCCACTCCCTTGTGGCTTATATCTTAGCTTCTTATAGAATCAACATTCCTGTAACTAATCNTGGCTTATATCTCGGCTTCTTACAGAATCGACATTCCTGTAACTGATCATCATCTTTCCAATAGATCATACAATTTTCGATGCAAACATCTATCGTCTCACAAGGCAAACCAAGACTAAACACCAATTTCTGAATCCCGTAATATGATTCAGTAGACACATTGTCTTTTGGCAATACTCTTTGAATAAGTCAGTCCACGTATTCATGCATGTTTGAGATAAATTACAATCTGTTTTAATGTTCATCATCCTAGCTGCCAATGACAATTTAGACAGACCTTCTCTACATCCCTCGTAGATAGGCTGGTTTGTAGCGTCTAAGATGTCATAAAACCTTTTTGCATCTAAGTTAGGTGTCTCACCAACTACTAGTTTGGTATTGGTTTCCTGAAATGCATCTGTGACCATCTCATGCATCCTATCATGTTCTACAACCCCATGAACCTCATTCTGATTACCAACATCATGCAAATTACTCGATTCATTTACATTACCTCCAGCATTATTATAATTACTACTACTTGCTTCATCATTTCCACCAGAACTATAACCTTCCCCATGGTGAAACCAGATATAATAATGTGGTTTAAACCCCCTATTTAATAGATGATTCCAAACAGTATCTACTCGAGCAAATTTCGTATTTTTGCACTTCCGACAAGCGTGAATTCATTTTGACTGGCTTGGTACATGAATATTTCAACCCCGTTCATAAATTCCTATGTCACAATTCCAATAACATCTCTATGCATATACATCAACTTCCGTTGCTTGTATATATCACCACCGAAAGACATTTTTATAGCTTTTTTTTTCTCAAAAGTGTTTTTTTTTTTTTGCAAAAAAGTTTTTTTTTTGCAAACACGTTTTTTTTTTGTGTGTGTTGCGTTGTGTGAATTATGAAGAGAGACTTCCACCTTATACAAGCAAAAATTTAACAATGGTTTTACAACCTTAATCAAATACGAGACTTTACAACGTATGTAACTAAATATCTAATTTCACATTTCCTCTTTAAATCGTTGTAAAAACAATTGGTCATAAACAACTTGCAAAATTAAGATGTTTTTACAACGAATACAATATTTCGAGACGTTTTTACGACGTAATTTAGATTTGTTAAAAAAACAATTTCGTATCAAGAAAAACATGTGTACCAAATTTCTAAACTCGTCTTTAAAATCGTTGTAAATCAATTTCATTGTAAAAATGTTGCGAATTGGGGACGTGTTTACAACGAATTTGTTCTAAAATGTTAATAGGTTGTAAATTCGTCATAAAACTGCTACCTTTTTACAAAGAAATTTTTCGTTGTAAATTTACAACACTTTTACAATGAATTCATATTTTGTCGTAAAAGCGTTAGCAAAACGTCCCTAATTTACAACGTCCTAAATTCGTTGTGAAATGGCGTTGTTAAACTAGGCTTTTCTTGTAGTGCGGGTCTAGCACAAGGGACTAAACCACAATTCTAATTAAAGATGAGGAAGACTAGGCAAGGATTATTTAGAGATTTAGAGAGAAAGAGTATCACGCAAGTAATGGTTTTGACGAGTTGCTCTTATTGCTCAATGTGTGCCAAAAAGCTCTTCTCTTTCAGAGGATTTGACCCTCTATTTATAGAATATAGAGGCGGTTACAAAGTAGATTCGATAAAGGAAAATATACAATTACTAAGATTTGGTCTTATCTAGAAGCTTCTAGCTAGATTTTCGGAAATTTTCCATGTCTGAATAGGAAAATTTCCATTTCTTCGTTTGATGATGTGTCATCCGACTTCCTTCAAGCTTTAGCGGTCTTCCGAGAAGGAATTCCTCCGAGTTGATTAGGAAATCCGAGTAGAGACTTCGATAATACTGCTGAGTTGAACACTTAGCGTGATGGGCCTATTTTTTCCATGGACCGAAGTAGGATCTCGGATCTACCTCTAACAGGTTACGCGACTATTTAAAGTCGAATTCTAGTTAAAAAGTTGTAAATATGGATAATTTAATAACAACTTGATAAAGTACTTTTACATCCATTTCTCATTTAGAAAAACAATGGAAAAATAACCTCCAACCCAATATGAATGTCTAAATGATTTCAGAACATGCCTCTATAAGAATTAAAAGAAGTGAAAATATATTTATACATATATACATATTTTTTTGTAAGAAGTAAAAGAAGTGAATATATATATATATATATATATATAACTAAAGTTTTATATATATAGTTAAAGTTACGGGGCTAATTGTTTTCACTTTGGAGATTGAAATGACTCAGTTAATGATTATGACATCAGGGGTTCAAATCCTCCCTAATACAGGTGAAAGATTAAAAGAGATTTTATGATGTAGATTTTATGTTATGGATCAAAGATTATCGATCTAATTGTTAAAAAAAATAATATCTTACAGGATTTGCAATTTAATAGTTGCACTAAAACAAAAAGAATTAGCATTGTACCATTTTCCCTTAATGCTATTTTTTATGTCTCTTTTAACTATTTTAGTCAAGCTTATCATTTTCGCTGTCCACTAATTAGTTGCTTTGCATCACTAAATCGACTACTGAAATTTTATATCAACATAAATTTGCATCTGGTCTCTTATAATGTATCAGATGATTTATTGCTATCCTGTGCGAACACAACGTTAGTCTTCTATGCATGATTCGTAAATAACAAATTGAACAATTTTCCACGTAATTAGATAAAGAATAATTGAAAGAAATTTCTTAATTCAGAGCTCAATTCAAGTATCTTTCAAAATTGCGAGTACTTCAAGATTAGGGCTTAGCAGGAGCTGAATCTGATCTCATTAATTTAAAGCATTTGAATGATCCCCAATTAATATAAATTTAATGATATAATTATATATATATATATATTTTCTTGATAAACCGCAAATTATATTTATCATACATTAGAAGTTGTTCAGTGAATTAGCCTTTACATATCCAAAAAAAACTAAAAGATATGTTTAGAAGGATGAAGCAATCTGAGTGAGCTAGTTCGGTGTGAGAGAACCAAATGGAAAGTAATCCTTTGTCTTTTTTCTTAAACCTGATGGCGAGGAGAGTATCTTTAATAGTGATGGATTACTAATAACTTTGCTCGTGATTGCGGCTATTTCTTGTAACATAGTTTCCTTCTGCCGAAAAAAAAAAAAAAAAAAAATCTGCTCAAATTCTTTTGATAATTTTTGGGTTCTTAGAAATTCTATCTTTTTGACAACCATTTGTCTTTTTTTTTTCAAAAATTGGATGGATAATACCCAATTTATAATTCAAACCCACTCATAAAATCCTTATTTTTAAATTTTCATTTACAATAAGATGGAGTCAACCTCTAAATATTTGAGCCATTAACCATGTATATGGAAGCCACTAAATTCAAAAGAGTTCGTCACAACCGTTTTGGTTTAAACAAATATGTTAACAGTTTTTGTGGGCTTCTATTTTTTTTGTAGTTCGTATGTGATCTATATAAGTTGGTAGTTTACGTTCTGCTATCTTTTTAGTAAACAAGCACCTTGACATATATATTCGTCTATAACATATTAATAAAAATAAAATAAAAATATTATGTGTGTAAAACAAAGTAAGTTTGACATTGCATGCAAATAAATGAGGGTAAACTAAAACAAATAAACAACTTGGGACCAAATAACAAAACAAAATTGCTTTAATTTTAAATAATTTAATATATGGAGTGAATCTCTTTCTTTTTCTCCAGGTACTTCCTACCTATAAATATAACACCTCATCACACTCATTGTTTCATTCATCCTTCAAGCTTTCTTCTATTTTCTTCATTGTGTAAAAATATATCAAATATTACTATATTATAATGAGGCAATTGAGCATCAGCACTAAACCAACATCACTAGATGTAGCAAAACATGCCACGTCACTAGAATCACTTGGTAATCATCGACCGCAACAATCGCCCTGGCACTCGCCGGTTCCGTATTTATTCGGCGGTCTTGCGGCGATGTTAGGACTTATAGCTTTTGCTTTACTTATTCTTGCTTGTTCTTATTGGCGTTTGTCTACTTCCGGTAATGATCCCGGCGAAAGAAGAGGTGATGAAGAGAAAGAGAAGCGGTCCGGTGAGAAGACGAAGAATGAAGCGTATGAAGAGAAGATACTTGTTATAATGGCTGGAGATGTTTTGCCTAGGTTTCTTGCAACACCGGCGGTGAATAAGTGTGTTTGTGGTGGCGAGGGTGAAATGGTAATTTTGGAAGAGGAGGATGATGGTGATGGAGAAAGTAAGATGGAAGAGAAAGAAAATGAAACAACATTGAGTCAGTGACATTTGTTTGGGTTGCTTTTAGTTTTTCTTTTCTTTTTATTTTTCTTTTCTTTTTATTTTTCTTTAGCTTTGTTACTTTCTTGGGAGATTTTCCTTTGTGAATTTCCCGGGACTGTAAATTTTTACTGAGAAAATTTTGGGTTGTAATTTCGTTTTCGATTAGACAAGGGAAAACTCTTTTCTAGATTTGGTTATTCTCAAAGCTGTGATTGATACTCCCTTGAAAACATATAATGCATCAATTTTTGTAACTTATAGAAAAAAAGAAAAGATTTTAAAACAACAATAATTTAATAAATTTAAGTAATATTTGTAAAATTTTTACATATAAATAATTATATTGATAAGATAGCAAATGTTAAATCTTATAGCCAAATTTTTTTTGGCAGAGTCTCTAGTAAACGTCTTTGGCATCAAAAGTTACCTCCCCAGAGTGGGAATTAAAAAACCTTAAACCTTCTCAAGTCATTAACATTTAGTTGGAATTGAATTTCAGTGAAAAATGTTGCAAAAATCTCTATATAACCATCAAAACCACTTGCCCAAATTTGCAATTCATTATGAAAAAATTGTTTAGAATTATAGAGAATAATGTTTTTTTTATAGAAAATAGTTAGCATTTATTATTGCAGCTTATAATTATTTCATACTCACTTAGCACTATATCTCAAATCAAAGCTTGCAATAATAAATTGAATTTTCTCTGAAAAGCCAAGATGAGAAAGAAAATCCTCTCTCCTCTCTCTAGAAAACTCTCGATCAACTTTTTCTTCTTCTTTGTAACCGTCAACGGCGGTTACCAGCAGTTTCTTCCGGGATTTTTTGGTGACGTGGACAAATTGAAACCTTCCCTTTGTCTATTTAACACCAGCGGCTTTCTTCATTATAGACTCGATGTGTGGAGTTTCCTTTTTCGCTGTATAACTATGACGGAGCGAATCAAACGACAATTGCAGGAAATCTCCCTGAATACGGTGGATGAAGCAATCCCTCTCCCAATCGAAATCTGTAAAACTGCTGTCTCCAAAAATCGCTTTAGTCATCTTGTGAAGCCACTCAATTTAAGGAAACAAAATCTCCGAGCAATGATGTCTACTTTACCAAAATTATGTGTTGTTGAAGATGTTGTGAGTGCTCGAATTCTCCATGAGACTAAGACCCTTCAATTTGTCTTTCTCAACGATGAACCAATTGTGACTATTCCCCGGCAAGGCCCTTGGGCTTTTAACGATTGGATGGTGGCAGTCGACCGGTGGTCTCCAACGAATGCGGTGAATGGCCCCTTTGTAATTCCCTTCTGGATTCAAATTAAGGGAATACTTTTGCACTTCTTATCTCTCTAGATGGTTCAGTTTATCGGCCAAAGCCTAGACTAATTCATCAAAACAGACTTCAGCGAAACAGGGACGGTGATGGCAAACTTTGTTCAGGTGCGTTTACTTTGGGATGTGAAGGCGCCTCTACATTTCAGTCGCACCTTTCTGTTTTGTACTGAATCTCGAACCCTTACCTTCAAGTTTGAAAAGTTAAAGAAATTTATGTGGTCATTTCGGTGATCTATCCCATGACGAGTTCTCGTGTGCAATGCTTTCACTGGTTCCGGGTCATAAATCGTCCGATGATGAAAATGATGGTGACACCGGTGATGATGATGATCCAACCGGAAACAGTGACAATCATTCTATGCCTGACATGGACAATCCTCTTGGTGAACCTTCAACTCCAAATCAGGATCCGCTTGACGATATGGCCTCTCCATCTAGTTCTTCCCATAAGCATAGGGCAGCCTCTCCACCGTTGAATACATCTGCTGCACTTCCTCCTCTAAATCTGGTCCATTGTGAGTTTAACCAGGTATGTGACTTGGATGATTCTAAAGTCTATTATTCGAAGCGTTTGTGTCGTAGGTCGGATGTTCTCAATGTGCGAAATTGGGTTAACGTGGATGATGGATTACACTCTAACGAGACTACTCCAAGCGCTGGTTCTTCTCCGATTCAAAATTCCTTTGAGGGTACGGTGGACCATAAGCCACCGGAGCCGCCATGAATACAACCTTTTGGAACTGTCGGGGATTGAAGGGTCCCTGGTAGTTTGACGCCTAAAGGATCTGAAATCTGAGTACAATCCGGACATACTCTTTCTCATCAAGACGAAGAAACCCGATGATGTTGTTCATGACGTTGTTGCGCAACTTGATTATCCTAGTGTTAAATGTGTGTCTTCTGTTGGTCTTAGTGGTGGGTTAGTTATGTTATGGAAAGCGTATGTATCTATTTCGTTTAATTATATTGATGAAAGGATCCTTGACTATGAAATTAATAAAGTTGGATTTTCCTATTATTTATTTGTCTATACGGTAATCCTATTAGACATTTACGTCATATATTATAGGAGCGTATCCAATGAATTTCTTTATCACGCAATGGTCCTTGGCTCCTTTGTGGAAACTTCAATGATATATTACATAACTCGAATACAAAGGGTGGTGTTAAACGACCATAATGGACTTTCCGATCATTTTGGAACAATGGTTTCATCCTGTGGCCTAAGTGATCTACCTTTTATTGGCAATAACATGACTTGGACTGGAACATGTTACAATTACCATATACAGAGTTGGTTGGACAGAGGCATGAGTAACGCGGAATGGTTAGCAACATATCATGCATCCACTATAAAATACTTACCTTTTGCTGGCTCGGACCATAGGCCTGCTGTGATAATGATTTGAAAACACACCGAATATGGCAAGAAGATGTTCCGTTTTGACTCTCGTCTATGTAACCTGTCTGAATTCCATGATGTCGTTCTAGAAGGATGGATAGATCTTTCAAATTCATTGTCTATTAATAAACGTATTCGTCAATGAAGACATACTATTGTTGAATGGAAGCGCCATTACCCGACTAATTCTGCTAAGCGAATCTGTGACTTCACAACTCAAATTGATGACTTACGCTCTCAATCTACTTTGGACTCTAGTCGGTTGTGTGACTTAGACATTGAACTTAACAAAGCTTATTTAGCTGAAGAAGAATATTGGAGAGAAAAGAGTCATAAAGTGTGGCTACAGTCAGGTGATCGAAACACGTCTTACTTCCATGCCTGCACAAAGAATCAAAGATCGCGCAACAAATTGACACACATTACTACTACGGAAGGCTCCTTAATATATGGAAATCAAGCAATCAGTGAAAAGGCAATAAAATTTTTCAACGGTCTTTACACAAGTAATGGTTCCTCGGATATGACTTCTATTTTAGAATGTGTCATTGCACTTGTCACCCCAGCTATGAATGCTAAATTGGTTTCTTCCGTTACTGTACAAGAGGTACGAGATGTTGTCTTTGTTATTGGCTCTACTCTAGCACCAGGACCAGACGATTTTACTGCAGCTTTCTTTAAACAATACTGGCATATTGTTGGTGATATCATTACTACCGAGATTCTCTAATTTTTTGACACTGTACGTTACCTCCTTCCTGGAACCATACCAATCTCTACTTATTTCCCAAGATAGATAGTCTCGTTACAATGCGAGATTTTAGACCCATTGCATTATGCAATATTGTCTATAAAAAATTTCCAAGATACTCGTAGCTCGATTATGCCTAGTGCTTCCCTCGGTGGCCACAGAGAATCAAGCGGCATTCACTTCTGGTCGGTTAATTACTGATAACGTTATGCTTGCCCATGAAGTTTTTCATGCGTTAAAAACTAATAAACGGTGTTCCCAATCTTACATGGCGGTTAAGACTGATATTAGAAAAGCATACAATCGCCTAGAATGGGACTTCCTTGAACAAGTGATGCTTAAATAGGTTTTTCCTACACTTGGGTTAGGTGGATCATGGGATGTGTACAACCCGTCTCCTTCTCAGTCCTAATTAATGGAAGCCCTTATGGACATTTTGAGGCCACTCGCGGTCTCCGTCAAGGTGATCCGCTTTCCCCGTATCTCTTTATCATTTGAGCGGATGTATTGAGTCGTATCATCCATACTGCGATTCAAGAGAAAGAGTTGCAAGGATTTTAGCTTGTCGACGTAGTCCTCTTCTAACACATCTATTTTTTGTGGATGACTCGCTATTCTTCACCAAAGCTGATGCATCTAATGGACATATGCTTAAAACCATTTTTGATCGGTATGCGTCTGTTTCTGGCCAGCAAATCAATTATGAGAAGTCCATAATTACTTTTGGAACACGAGTCTTCCATAATGCGAAGGAACGCATTAAGCAAATCTTGAATATCAATAACATCGGTGGTGTTGAAAATATTTGGGGTTACCTGAACAATTTAGTCGCAACAAAGGAGCACAATTAAGATATATCAAAGACAAGGTCACACGTAAGGTGCAAGGGTGGCAAAATCATTTTCTCTCTACAGCCTGTAAAGAAACTTTAATAAAATCGATTGCATATGCAATGCAAGTTTATAGTATGAATTGTTTTGAATTACCGACTACGATAGCCCGTGATATCAATCGTTTATCCGACAGTTTTGGTGGGGAACTACAAGTTCTCATAAACACCTTCCTTGGGTATCTTGGAAGAAGCTTTCTAACTCAAAGAAGCGTGGAGGTTTAGGATTTCGTGACCTTCAATGTTTTAATAAAGCTTTATTAGCAAACCATGTTTGGAAGGTTCTTCAAAGACTACATTGCCTTCTCTATAAGGTACTACGTGGCCACTATTTTCCTAATTGCTCAATCTTTTAGGCAAAACAAAGACCAACCAACTCATATGGTTGGCGTTCTCTACAAGCTGGATGTGAGCTACTTAAATCTGGCATTCAATTTAGTATTGGTTATGGCCACAACACACGAATGGGACCTTAATATTGCCAAGTGTTTATGGAACCTTAATATTGCCCATAAAATAAAACATTTTGTATGACGTGCTTGCTCTGGTGCATTACCAACAGTTGAGAATATTAGTCGTCGACAAATGGATGCTCCACGTGATTGCTTGCGATGTTGTCATGGTCTTGAAACTATTGAACATTTGCTTTTTGCATGCCCATATGCTGTAACTGTTTGGTGTCATTCCAGACTTCCTATCAATACTAATGTTGTATCCCCAAGCCCAATATGTTGTAACTGTTTGGCGTCATTCAGGACTTCCTATCATATACGGTTGTTGATGCATGTTTATGATATGTCTTGGCTATCTCTATACCAATGTTGCTTACCTTTTTGGATACTTTGGAGACTTTGGAAGAGTCGAAACAGTTTAGTTTATGACTCCACACATATTCCGGCCATGGACACATGGATTCGAAGCTGCAATGATACACGGGAATGGATACAAGCCTCAATGCTACGTGAACAAACTAACACCATACGACAATTGCCACTATATTCACAGGAATCTTGGGTTCCTCCTCCAATAGGCTGGGTAAAGTGTAACTATGATGCCTCTCATCATATTGGTTCTTCTCCATCATGATTGGGATGGATAATACACAATCATGCTGGTACGATTCTCCATTGTGCTATGGGTAAGTTTGAAGATCGCCATTCTGTGGATGAAAGTGAATGTTTAGCATTACCTTGGGGCATTTAATTTACACGGGGTCTTGGCTTCAAGAATGTCATTTTCGAAGGTGATAACCAACGTATCTATATGGCTGTAGCGCACTCATCACCAAATCTACTTCTTGCTCGGTATTTAGATACGATACAACAATGGCGATCACAATTCTCTTCCATGGAATTTACTTGGTTCCAAGGAAAGCTAATACTTGTGCAGATACACTTAGTAAATAGGTTTTAACCCATTGTTCTAGCTTTTGGAAAGTGTATTTATGTTGTCCTACTTTCTTAAACTCAAATGTAATACTTGATAATCGTAATTAATAAAATCTTAGTTGGCAAAAAAAAAAAATCAAAGCTTGCAATATTTCAATGAAAACATGATTCATCTCATAAATAAAGTGTGATTTGATTATCTATATATTGATTTTTGGTACATTCACCCTTTGTTACGTATATATTCTCAACATTGTCTTTTTTGAAAAAGATATTCGTTTGTTTACTATATATATATAATACTAGATGATGTCTCGTATTATGCACGGATTTGATTTTTATATGTAAATTTATTAATTATATATATATATATATGATATATGTACTAAAAACTAATCTATAATTTATAGTGATGATCATTGTTGTACATGGAATATATTTTTTTGTCTTTGTTGATTGAGGTTTTGATGCATTACAATTTTCGTATATAAACTTTTTTGACTCGTGTCATTTAAGTTTTTAGACACATATTCAATTTGTTTTTAGACTTGTATTTAATTAATGTTCTTGACCCGCATTCATTTATGGTTTTAAACTCGTATTCATTTAGAGTTTTAGTTCTATATTCATTTAACGTTACAGTATTATTATATATAGAGATTAGAAAAAAATTATAAAAATATTCAAATAAATAAATTATTAGTAACATACATTAAACCAACCAAAATCAAATCTTAATTGGTTAGATATTCTTTTTTAAACAACCAAAAATCAAATCTTAATTGGTTAGAGACTCCTTTTAAAACCAACGAAAATTAAATCTTAATTGGTTAGAGATGTCTTTTAAAACCAACAAAAAACAAATCTTAATTGGTTAAAGTTTGTTTTTTAACAAACGAAATTGAAATTTTAATTGGTGAGAGGCTAATTTTTAAACCAACGAAAATCAAATCTTAATTGGTTAAAGTTTACTTTTTTAATTGTATATTTTTATTGAAATCGAGTTAAAACAAATAATTAATTTTTAAAATAATTTTATCTTAAGTAAAACAAATTAAATAGTTAAAACAAATCGACCAATCAAAACAAATCAAGGGATTTAAATCTCTATTATATTACTACAAAGATACGGAAAATCTTATTGTTACAGTTTTATTATAATAGAGATTTTCGTGGTTTGCATAAGTATTTCTTTAGTATTATAATTCATGTTCGATAAATCAATAGATAGTTTTGATTACTTGCTCCATTAGCCTGCTTAGCTTTAAATCTCATAATATCCAATCACCAAAAGACCTAATTTCTTATGTTCTCACGCTATTATTGCAGAAAGATTATGAAGTGAAGAAAGATTATGAAGTGAAGTGCACTCCACACAAACGTGTAAAACTAAAGTTTGCATTATCTTTAATAAAAAAAAAATGCATAACTTAAGTTTTATTTATTATTTTTTTTTTATCGGGACAACTTAAGTTTTATTTTGCTGTAATAATTATATCACTTTTGTCAGCTTATAATTCGATCAGTTAATGATTTTTTTGAAAAAAAAAATCCATAATAAACCCCTTTTTATTCATAAACATACAAGGTTTCCTGTAAAATATCTTCAATTCATTTTTTTTTTGTAATTATACATTTTACTTTATTATAATCATGTAGATAAAAAAATAATGTGTAACATAATCATCGTTATTACCATCCAAATTTAAAAGTTGTGCTAAGTAAATCTGTTAAATCAAAGTTTTCACAATAATAATTCTTTAAAATTTAAAATTTTAACAAGTATATATTACCATAAGAACTTTGCAAAATGTAAACAAATATTATATTACATATTAGTTTAATTTGTATGATTAATATGTAAATTTTTAAGATAAAATTGTAAAAAAATAGTGATCTAAAAGTATTTCTTTTCAAAATATCTTATACTAATAAACTATAGATTATATAGCCCATTAAATTGTATCGAATGCTCTTTTTATCTTTTAAAATGTACAAAATACCCTTTTTTTTAAACCCTTACACATAATACCCATTTTTGAGAAATGTGACATTTCATGTAAAGACATAATATAGAATATTATCCATGGTGGACAATAATATTGTTTACCACAGACATATATAGTAATTTTACGGTGAAAATAACGTTTTTTTGTCTACGGTGGATATCTATATGATTTATCATGGATATAATAAATAATGTTGTTTACAATTGACATTTATAGGGTAGACAATAATGTTGCAATTTAGTGCTAAAAAAAAGAATCTCTTAAAAATTGAAATATTAAATGTGGTATTTTGTGTAAAGTTAAAAAAAAATGGCATTCAGGTAATTATAAAAAGAAAAGATGGCATTTCATACCAATTTTCTCTTTAAATAAAGGGTGCAAAATTAGCTGTTTGTTCTCTGTATTTTATAAGGAAAATAGGACACGTGTCATAAACAGAGGTAATGATGATAACAAAGACAATGATTCTGTTTTGACTTATTTGTCATTGCTGAGCTGTCTCTCGAAGCGCCGAGTCGCCGCGTCTTTCGCTAAGAAAGTTCCAAATTAATTCTTCCTTCCTTAATTTCATTGCATTTATTATACTCAAACTCTCATATTTTTAATACGGTCTTAAAACTTTGTGCCAAATAAACAAACACATAAATGATTTAAATAATGAAGAAGTGCAAAAAGAGTAACTATAGTACGTGAGTTAATCATGTATTGAACAATGCTGGTCATGAATCGCTCCTTCCCACCAACTCTCTTAAGAAATGAAAGCAAACGTGAATAGGCTAACTTTTTCTGATAAATTAATAGTTTCTAATTCAAAACCAATTAACAATTTAGTGGAAAGATTCTTAGACTACTTAAATGGTAGAGATTGTAGGTGTTGAAAAAAAGTATTCAACTATTGAATAAAATTAGAATGCTGCAATAGTTTGATTTTGCCTTAGGTGGCATCAACGACGTGAATTAAATTCACATGTCGCGTTGTTATTCGTTAGTTACTGAGTATACATTTTTTTCACCTCAATCATTTGAGAACAATTATTTTATAAAATACTTAATATAATTTTATAAAATTTATACCAAAATTCATAATTTTTCATTTTATATAAATAGAGACTAGTTTCACTCAATTTGGACACACACACACAAAAATCATATTTTCTACTATATTTTTGTTATCAATCTATTTTTAGGGAAATGGATTCTATCAAAAACCTCTCCCAAAAAATTCTTCTAATTATTAATTTAGCTACCAAATCCCTACCAATTATCAGCTTTAAAATCAATTTTCAAAATCATGTTCGCCAGAAATGCGTTAAATGGACCACTAAGCAAAATTTGGTGTTATTTAGTCAGTGGATTAAATATGGGACGGACCACTTTAATAATTCGTCTTTGTTTTTGGCCAAATAATAATTAGTGGGGTATGATGTTGAATTTTATTAAACAAAACCATTATAGAGAATAAAAATTGAATAGATTTGAGTTGGAAGAGAGAGAAGATGATTTGGAAGAAAAAAAGATGATGTGGAGGGTGTTGAATGTTTTGACCATTGTAGATAGTCTTAGACAATATCGATAATGGGTAGGGGTGGGCAAAATATCCGTAAGATCCGATTCGATCCAATATCTAGTTCGATTCGATCTGAAAATTTTGAATGTCCATAAAATTTTGGAGCAAAGCAAATAGCAAAATCTANGAATATCCATAAAATTTTGGAGCAAAGCAAATAGCAAAATCTAATATCCGTTAAAAACGAAGCAAATATCAAATATCATTTTTCAAAAGACCAGATATCCGCTCCGATTCGTATCTCAATAAATATATATTTAATATTAATTATGTATACATATATTATAATATAAATAGTGTTGTGCATATATATATATATATAGTTGTATATGAATAAAATGTAGCATGTACTTAATTTTAATTGTTTTATTTTTTTTCTTATGATGTTATCATTTTTCACCATGTGATATATTATGAGTTTAGTTTTGGAACTAATTTGATTAAAATTTTTTAGTTCATAATAGTTATTATATATATATATATATATATATATATTTTCTTAAGTTTATATTGAAAAATATTTAATTTAAGTATAAAATTATATATTTACATTTTTTAAAATATTTCTACTTTTTTGTGAATATTTTGTATTTTATCTTTGTTAATTGTATAAAAACGGATCGGAGCGGATTATTCGCGGATTTTTGGAAAAAAAACGGATATCCAAAAAATTTCGGATTGAAACGGATCACAAAATTAGATATCCGGATAACACAGAACGGATCACGGATATTGCAAATTATCTGAATATTTGCTCCGTGCCCACCCCTAATAATGGGCTAAAGTACATAAATCATTATCCACGAAGCCAGCAAAATCTAAATTTCATGTTCTTTCGTGTAGTACTTTGTAACTCACGGTGCTTGTACATACCTCAGATCCTCTTTGCAGTTAGAAATTGTTGTTCCTTAGGCTTCTCGATGTACTGACTCATAAGACTTATAGAGGAACCTGTTGAAGGTGGATCCGAGATCCTACTTCGGTCCACGGAAAACAATGGACCCAACACGCTAAGTGTTCAACCCGGCAATAATATCGAAGTGTCAACTCGTATATTGTAATCAACTCGGAGGAATTCTTTCTCAGAAGCATATTAAAGCTTGAAGGAAGTCGGACAACACGTCATCAAACGAAGAAATGAAAATTTTCCTATTCCGAGAAGAAAAATTTCTGAAAATCTAGCTAGAATCTTCTAGATAAGATCAAATCCTGAAAATTGTATATTTTCCTTTATTCAATCTACTTTGTAACCGCCTCTATGTTCTATAAATAGAGGAACGGATCCTCCTAAGAAGAGGAATCAGATTTGAAGCACACATTGAGCAATAAGATCAACTCGTCGAAACCATTACTTGTGTGATACTCTTTCTCTCTAAATCTCTAAAGAATCTTTGTCCAGTCTTCCTCATCTTTAATCAGAATCGCAGTTCAGCTCCTTGTGCTAAACTCGGTTCGAACAGAACCCAAATTCGGTCCTAATTTTCAAAACTCTAGAGACGTTAAATCTTAGTTATTGTTTAAGTCTGATCAATATCTCTTCCTCTATTGGAAATTCCATAAATCTAAAATCATTGAAGCTCATAGGTTTCTCATGTCTAGTGGATCTTCCTTCCTCAATTAGAAATGTCACTGGACTAGAGAGATTAGACCTTACTAATTGCTCAAGTCTGAATATGCTCGAGCTCAAAGGATGCAGAATAGCTGGTATCACTCCCACATATTCCAAATTCCAGGTTCCCTCTCTTTCATGGATGTGTAATACTGTGAGTCTCTTGAGAGAATCATAAGCTGTTCCCTCTCTTTCTAGATTTGTCATAAGCTGTTACAAATAATTGGAAAATCAAATTATGAATATATTTATGCTTGAAACTATACATGTATTAATTAAAAGTTATAAAGTAATTATCTTTTTTTTTTCGTCTAACGTAATTATCTATTAAGTAAATTCCAAAGCTGCTAATTATCTATCAAGTAAATTCTAAAACAAATATAAACGAAACAAACACAAATTATTCAAATATTTGATAATAATTTAAGACTTTATTCATTTACTACAAGAAAAAAAATTATTGTGTTTTATTTGATATATATTGTATTAATAATAATTATTGTGTTATAACTTGTGTTTTGTAACATATTTTTTTTAAAAACTATTGTGTATTGAATTTGATAATAGACATTTTCAGCATTCAAATAGGTAAAATGTATATATGAACATATCCATTTTGGCAATTTTCATATCACTATATAATAAATCAGAGTTTTAATTAAACAAAATAGATGATGTAATGCACCAGATTAAATTATTGTTAAAAAAAAGTAATATAAAAAAGTATTCTAAATCATCCTAATAACTACAAAAACATTTATGGAGCAATCATATTCCAATCAACGAACTGGAAAAGTACAAAAATTTGATGGCCAAAACGAAAATTCTAATGAAAACACAATGAGAACGAGATCATCGTAAACTTACCAAATTTTGGAAATGGAGACATGGATTAAATAACAAGTTATAGCAAAAGATAAACTAGAAGACAAATTTTATAAGTATTTGTTATGAGACGATGTTATATAAAAAGAGTATAATCCCAAATTAATAAGGGAAAAAATACACTTTCTTTATTAAAATTATAAATAAATAAATCTTTTTTATTGAGATAGTTTGATACTTTCATACTTTTGATAATTATCCGATATGTTAATTCATGTTAATATATCTTTGATGATTATTATGATTATTTAGTCTGTATAGGGAAGTTATATTTCTGCACATAGATAAAAGTCCTCATTTTAGAAGAGAAGTGAGAGGCAGTTGTAAACTGGTGTTTACAACTTTTAAAAATTGCTATCATCATGAAAGGAACCAATCACTACCACTTGTCACCTATTTCACTATTTTATTTGTCCGATTTTTATATCTTAGATTTTGGTTATAATATCAAACAAATATCAAAATTCTGAATGGTAAAAAATCTGTTTTATACAAAACAAATATCAAAAACTGTTTTAAAATTGACAAAAAAAACTGTTTTAAATTGACAAAAAAAAAACTGTTTTAAAATACTCTTTCATATTCAGACCTAGATTCCAATTTTTTTGATTTTTTTTTTTTTAAATAAAATAATACAGTATCCATTCATATAGCCTAAATAGCAGATTCAACAAATGATCAAATAAAAATGAATTTTGTATCTGGGCTAGAAAGTGTTAATAACAAATGAGAAAAGAAGTCCCAACTATATATATAATGGGCTGACATGATCATATTTGGGCCCAACGAAAGCCTCTGCATGAGACAGAGACAACGAAATAGAAAGAAAAAAAACGTGTTTTTGGCCAAACGTATATTTCTCGGGATTTTATTTTTTTCAGTCTTCGCACTACTCTCAAAGAAGAGAAAGATCTGAGAGGTCGAATGATCCAGGAGAAGAAGAATCTCTCTTAGATCGTTTGATCTTATCGGAACAAAGAAGAAGAAATAATGGGAATCCTTTTCACTCGGATGTTTTCTTCTGTTTTTGGTAACAAAGAAGCTCGAATCCTTGTCCTTGGTCTCGACAATGCTGGAAAAACCACAATCCTCTGTAAATCACTATCTCCATTATTCGAATTTTGTATCTTACTAGTCTCATTTTCTTAGGATATTGGTCATTCAGTTACTAGGGTTTTTCGATTTGATTGTTTTTCTCTGTTTGGATTTTGAGTTGCGTTGATTTTGTGGTTCTCGTAATTTCCAGATCGGCTTCAGATGGGAGAAGTGGTTTCAACGATTCCAAGTATGTGTTTATTATATTGATTTTGTATGATTAAGGGATCTAGCTGAGATATTGGATTGTGATGCGAATCTGATTTGATCCGATCTGCAGCTATTGGATTTAACGTTGAGACTGTGCAGTACAACAATATCAAGTTTCAGGTCTGGGATTTAGGTATGTTTCTAAAAACGTTTGAATGTGTATGATTATGATGCATTAAGCAATTTGAGGTACTAGAAAGGATTTTAGTAATTGGGAAGAGGAAATTCGAGATCCACAAGATGTAATCATTAGATCAAATCATTATCTAATGGACCCAATTTGAGATTCTTTTTAGTCACTTTTAGTCTTTTTTCTACGTTCACTGACTCCTTGTTAGTAGATCTTCAGTGACACATTGGAATAGTTTGATTCTTGTTTTATGGGTGAATTTCACGAATTCATGATCAGGAATTACCTTTATTTGGACCCTTTAAATTATATATCCTACATTATGATACCTAGTTGTTGTGTATCGGACAAGTATCATTCTGTGTTATTATCTTTTTTGTGTGGTCTTAAATAGGCAGACGAAAATTTGAATATGCGTTACAAAGAGTTCTGTTTTATCTAGAAAGGTGCTGACTTCATGATACATACCACTTCTTGCTTTTTTCATACTGCATGTATATTTTCTTGCTGTTTTATATTTACATATGGTTCCTATTTGCGTTTCACATTTAACTGAATTGGTTCGGTGGAACACAATACATTAACTAGACCTTTCCTGTAACAGGTGGACAAACGAGCATCAGGTAGCTTAATGGCTTCTTTTCTCATTTATTTGCATGAATAGTGAAGGAATGAAGAACAAAAATGGCATCAAAGTTATACTATTTGTGTCTTCTCCAAACTTTTAATTGTTATTGTGACAGGCCATACTGGCGATGCTATTTCCCGAATACACAGGCAGTGATCTATGTCGTTGACTCGAGTGATACAGATCGAATTGGGGTGGCGAAAGAAGAGTTTCATGCAATATTGGAGGTAAACTGCTGTTAAAGCTTTCTCTTGTTACAATGTTGCATTGTTTCTATGATGGACTTCATGCATCTAATAAGAAGAATTGAGGTCAAGCTGTTTCTGGCAATGTATAGGGGTAGCTCTATGGCAGTACAACATTGGTTCAGTTACTTGTTTAAGAATTGATATAGATGCTTCCAAGTTCTCTTAGATTTTGAAAACAGCTTCTGATAGATAACAATAAAATCAAGTATCGTGGATAGTTCTGGATGGAAAGAAATTGGTGATCATGTCTCTCCATAGATATCACGATGTAGTTTAAAATGGTTCCATTATGCAAGAAAGCTTACTTAAGTGTACCTGTCCCACTGTTAGCATTTAACCCTTACTCTCTTTTTCCAACTGTGTTTTTACAGGAAGAGGAACTGAAAGGTGCAGTGGTTCTGATATTTGCAAACAAGCAGGTTAGTTATATCTAAATGTTAGCTAATCTAATAAGTTTTGGCTGATTCATCTGGAAATTTGTATTCGTTTTAGTAGCTGAAAAACTTTAGTTTGTTTTGTATGCTTTATAAACATTCCTACTCTATAACAATTTCGTCTAAGTTTCCTTAAATCGACTTCAACAGGATCTTCCTGGTGCACTTGATGATGCTGCTGTTACAGAAGCCTTGGAGTTGCATAAGATTAAGAGTCGTCAATGGGCAATCTTTAAAACATGTGCTGTGAAAGGCGAGGGACTTTTCGAGGGATTGGACTGGTAAGCACATTATAAAACCGAACCATCTCCCTTTTGCCCGTTTGTTCTCAAAGTATTCATTGTTCTTCTTCATCTTGATCATCAGGTTGAGTAATACATTGAAGTCAGGAAGCGGCTAAAATCATCTTCAATGTACCAATTGGTAAATCCCTCAAGAGTGTATCTTTGATCATTCTCTTACTTATTGGCTTGTCTAGTAATGGCTTATCTTAGTTCTTCATCTTAAGAGTTAATATCAATAACATGTTCACTTAATATTGTTTCTCTTATTTTCATTTTTGGTTCTTTTGTTTCCTTTTGAAAGAAAAACTCAACACAGATTTTGATTTGGGACCCATGAAAGGGATATATCACCTTTTAACATGAGATTGAACAGAAGTGTCCAAGTGGTGTTTTGCCTATATGGATTAATAAGAAGACTCTCAAACATAAACTCAAACCAACTTTGCATTTATATTACTTGTCTGCTCACATGTTTCTCTTTTGCAGTTTTTGCTTATGTTTGTACTACATTATGATATCAGTTTGTTTAGTAATTGAACATATACGAGTGATAATTACCAATCAACCAGTTTTAATTGC
The DNA here is from genome assembly GCA_900406405.1 of Lepidium africanum. Lineage (NCBI taxonomy): Eukaryota > Viridiplantae > Streptophyta > Magnoliopsida > Brassicales > Brassicaceae > Lepidium > Lepidium africanum. The sequence goes on along the minus strand of OVAX01000278.1, from coordinate 73,653 downwards.
CAGAAATGAAACACTAAATGAATTTTAGACCTAGATAAATGCTTTGTTCGTTTGCTGGTCATTGGCGGCTGTGACCAAGAACCGCGATAAAAAATTTAGTTTTATGTTCGTTTGACAATCGTTGCGATTGGTCGCATAGTCGTTATATTGTTCGTTTCACCGTCAGACCAACTATTACTTTTTACTATTTTTAAAAAGAATTTTTTTTAAAAATCATATATTTATAAAAAATGCTATAAAAAATTGTATGTAAATTTGAATTATAAAATGTTGATAACATTTACCCAAAAAAATATGAAAAACAAATAACAAATAATATCATATTTATATATTATTTATTTAAATATATTTATACACAACTAAAATTAAATATTATAAATATAAATTTTATTTTTAATATTTGTAAATTATGTTTTATTAAATTTTTCTATATAAAATTTTTCTATATAAAATTTTTTATATTTATTTTAGTAATTATATTTTATACAATTTTATTGTTATTATTTTAAAATTAAAATTTATTTATTTAAATTATTTTTAATTAATTAATTTTTTGGTCGTTGGTCTTGTTCGTTTGCTGGTCAGACGGTCGCGACCAATTCCAGCATCAGTTGCTGAATTCAGCGACCTAAATTTTCAATCGCTGCTTGATGGCGACTGGTCGCTGCGACCGGTCGCTGAACCAGCAACCACCAAACAAATAATTTTTGATCGCGGTCGCGACAGCAACTAGCAAACGAACAGGGTTGAAGTATCAAACTATAAGCGACCGCTCTAAGAACCACAATACCAAAAAGCAAGCTTCTGCCACAGCCTCGGCGATCTTTGTAAGCATTATTCTTCATAATCGAGTCTGCTTGAAAATAAACTTGCACCGGTTCCAACTTCAACAAATATATGGTGGTCTCTACAAGACCTTAAACGGAGTTCGAACAACATTTTAACACTTTCGTTCGGCCATCAATATGACAACGGAAAGTTGTATTGAATTTCAATTTAGCATCCGACAAACTAGAAAGTCCTTCTAGAACTTATATCAAATTTGGAAATCAATTGAGACAATAAATTATTGCACGAACTTAATGAAACGGGTACTTCAAAAAAATATAGAATTAATAACATATGATTTTGATAAGAATTTTCAATCACTGCTCGAACAATACACGATTTTGATAAGAATTTTAAATTATTGTTTGAATAACACGTGATTTTACCAAATTTTTTGAATTAATTAAAATGATACCTCCAATAGCTTAATTTACTTTAAAAATCAACCACAAACAAATATCACATTATACTCATTAAACAACGGAATCTTTTATGACGAAAAAAAAAAAAAACAACGGAATCTTTTATATAATGTTCATGAAAATAGCCTCCCGAATATAAGATGGAAGAGGAATAAGTTGAAAAATTCCTTCACCGGCTTGGTGTATACTTTTGAGTTTGACTATCAAACATTTTTATACATATTGCTGCACTCGAGATTTTATGTTTGTCCAATGTAAATTCACGAAGTATTCGATAAAGAGAATGCGAGTGAGAAAGACGGAGACTTTGACTGAGCAATCTTAGTTAAGACCTCCGATCTAGGGGATCGGTAGGCCCACCGCTTCACTTTAACTTAGGCCTTGGCCAAGTCAGTGGGGACCCTGTCGGGTGGGTATTCCGAAGGTGTAACCTAGACAATGAAACCCACAGTAAAACTCTACACGTTAAAGTAAAGAATCGAATACAAATTGCACTAGTTTATTGACGTAGCCAGGCTCTAAGTTTGACAAAGTTGAATCAGTTCGTTGAAGAGATTAAATGCTTCTTCCTTCATCTGTAAAGTACACGCCAGGGCTTCATAATGTCTTTTAATGTATCATCATCAGTATCAATTTCTTGCTATAAATATCATGGAAATGCAAGGTATCATATACGATAAGAGTAAGTCGTAATGTTGCTGAAGACTGCAATTGGTAATAAATAATTTCAACAACTATCAGCTATTGATTTATCACAATCTAATTTATATTCACTAGTCGATTTTCAGGTAGGACGTAAACCACTCGAAGAATTGACCGGTCGATCTTGGGACGCAAGTTCGATCAACAGGTCGGGTGCATGTTCTGGAGATGGGAGGATCGATCGATCGAACTCGGTTGGTTAATCGTCACGTCATGCGTGACTCAAGTTGAAGTATGGGATCAATCGATCAAGCGAGTATCGATCGATCCTGATGAAATGCCAAAATTTCTCCAATTTTGCTCCAATCCATGCTTCGCGTGCATAATCCACATTAACTCTGTATTATACCTGCAAAGACTCTAAAACAATAACAAAAACTCTAAAAATATACGAATTAGTGAGTTTAAAACTAATAGAAATGAGTTCAATTCTTGATTTATGTATTTTTTGATTGATTTATTTATTTATAGATGTATTTATTTTTTAATGTGGATTATGCACACGAAACATTTGTATGGGACTATACTTTTAGAAATTTTTAATATTTCATCTCTTGTTTTCCTTAACATGTCACATAATTTCTTCAGTGGCTCTCTACCAAAAGATGTTGAACAACTTCAACATCTTCTTGGACTTGATGTTTCACATAATAAATTATCAGGAAAACTGCCAAAGACTTTAGGAAACTGTCTCTCATTTGAAGAAATTTTTCTGAATGGAAATCATTTTGACGGAGCCATTCCAGACATAAGTAAGTTGTTGGGTCTTAAGAAGGTAGATTTTTCCAACAATTTTCTCTCTGGAAGTATACCTGAATATTTTGCAAACTTCTCTTTGTTGGAATATCTCAATGTATCTAACAACAATTTTGGAGGAAGAGTGCCAACAAAAGGAAATTTTCAGAATGCTACTAAGGTTTCCGTATTTGGAATCAAAGATCTTTGTGGAGGCATCAAAGATAGGAAACTAAAGCTATGTCTTGTGCAACCACCACCAATGGAGGAAAAGTCTCATTCTCATTTAAAAAAAGGTTATGATCGGGGTTAGTCTTGGCATAGCTTTGCTATTGTTGTTGTTCACGACTTCAATTTTTTACGCTGGATCATTAAAGGAAAAGGGATCCAAAATACTAATAATCCATCTTCTGCCACACTAGAGGTGTTCCACGAGAAAATAAGTTATGGAGTTATTCAAACTGCAACAGACGGCTTTTCTTTGAAAAATTTGATTGGGTCATGTAGTTTTGGTACTGTGTTTAAGGCATTTCTCTCGACTGAGGACATGGTTGTTGCAGTCAAAGTTCTTAACATGAAGAGACGTGGAGCAATGAAGAGCTTTATGACAGAATGTGAATCCCTCAAAGACATAAGACATCGAAATCTTGTGAAATTGTTGACTGCTTGTTCGAGCATTGATTTCCAAGGAAATGAATTCAGAGCTCTAATCTATGAGTACATGCCAAATGGAAGTCTAGATGTGTGGCTGCACCCAGAGGAAGTGGATGAAATTTATAGGCCCTCAAGAATCTTGACACTCTTTGAAAGGCTTAACATAGTCATAGATGTTTCTGTTTTGGAATATCTTCATGTTCATTGCCATGAACCTATAGCTCATTGCGATCTCAAGACAAGCAATGTCCTCCTAGACAATGATTTCACTGCCCATGTTAGTGACTTTGGTTTAGCTCGGTTTCTTCTTAAATTTGAGCCAGAGTCATATTTTTATCAATTAAGCTCAGCTGGCATCAGAGGAACCATTGGCTATGTCGCACCAGGTAAAAAAATAAGATATTCAAAATATTTCGATGAAAAAATCATTGTATTATTTTGTTACTCCAAATTTCTTTTTGTAAAATATGATGCAGAATATGGAATGGGAGGACAACCATCAATACATGGTGATATGTATAGCTTTGGGGTTCTTCTTTTGGAAATGTTCACAGGAAAAAGACCAACAAATGAATTATTTGGAGGAAACTTTACCCTGCACAACTACACAAAATCAGCGCTTCCGGAAAGAGTATTGGGCGTTGCGGACAAATCAATTCTTCAGGTTGGCTACACAGTTGGTTTCCTTGTGGCTGAGTGCTTGGCTCAGGTTTTGGAAGTGGGACTTAGGTGTTGTGAAGAAAGTTCTACCAACAGATTGGCAACGAGTGAAGCTAGAAAAGAGTTAATTTCAATCAGAGAGAGCTTCTTTAAAGCAAGAAGAACAGACATACGTTGAAGTGTTTATGGTTTCATCTACATAGGAGACTTGCAATTATGAATGCTTGTGTTAGTTACAAATTGGTAACCCTCAGAATTCACTATTATATTTGGAGTTTCTATTGGAATTGCGATTAAACTAACAATGGAAGGAGTATGTCAGATCGGGTGTAGCAGCTCTGCTACTTCTCTGTTTCTTCTATCGTTAAGTATACTTCTTCTATCTTGTTTATTACTTTGGTTTAACTCTATTATCTGAACTGGTTGGTATACCAAATCGTGAGAGTGTATTTAACTCTTAGCCTTATTACTAAAGAGGCAACCAATGATAATTATCTTTTCATCTGTTCGTATTCCTTGTCGTTGAGTTTTCTGATTCTCTAAGATAATCGTTGCCGCGAATACTCAAATTCTTTTAAAAAATTGTTTAGAATTATTTTAAATATTATGAAATTATAATTTTAGTATATTATGAATTTTTAACTTATATTATTAGAAAATGCAACAAAATTATATGTTATTTCTTAATCATTTAAAATTTAACACATAATAAAAATTTGTGTTATTTTGAAGAAAACTATATAACGGTACATGAACCGACACAATAAACAAAAGCTATCTTTACAAAAAAATTTATTATAAATTTAGATTATATCTTTAACAAAAAGTTACCATAAAATTAAGATAATTAGAATTTTTAAAAATATTATTAACTTTTAGTTGATGTAATTATGATTATAACTTATAATCTCCTATGTATAAAAGTTTAATAATACAAAAGTCAATAGTTAATAACCTCGTATCCACATAAAAATATAAGTTTCTAAGACATAATAAAAGATGCTTTAAAAATAATATTTTAATTTTAAAATATAAAATACACACAAGATAATAAAGAGACATAACTACAAATATATAGTCATAATAAATAAACACATTTTTAAAACAAACACTAATATACATTTTAAATTATTTTTTAATTATATTTCAACTAAGAAGATTCAACTTTAGAAATACAAAAAAGATTACTTAGAATTGTTTGAATATGATGAAGATTTAACTTATCATAAAATAATTTTCATAGAAGAAAAAGAAAAAAAAAAACTACTTTCTAAGTAGTTATTGAGGGAAACAATACAATCAATAAGTTCAAGAATTAAATTTGTGTTATTATTTATACTTGTCTAGAATGACTTCTATGAAATGTAAAGAAACAAAAAAAAAATAACTAACTTCTAACACGTTATGAATATTTATTGACGTAAAAAAAAAAGTTATGTGTGAAAATACACAAACCTATGAAAATAAAAATATACCAACAGTTTGAATATCAAAAGAAATCTTAACGGTTTTAAAATTATGTTATACTTTGACAAAAAAATTAGGCATTTACAGTTATATAATTGTTGTTGTTATGGAAAAAGTAAATACTGAAAAGGGAGTATTTCAATTTCAAAAATATTTTCTTAATAAAAGATTTTCTATATATATGAAATTGAATTAACAAAATTTTGGTGGAACCAATATTGTTTAGAACCCTATAAAAAATAAGAACACATAATTTCATTTGTAAAATATAATAATTATAGAGGGAAACCATTAATAAATTTAATTTCTTTCAAATTTGGAAAGGTTTTTATATTAGTTATTTTGTAAGAAATTGATAATAATAGTAATAACTAAATTTGGTTTTGATTTTGATTATTATTTAAGTGAATAGTATACTTCTAATCTATTATATTATTTTTAATATATTTTCATAATACGTGATATATTATTTTTATTAGCTAAAACTTAATTTATATGAATTCATAAAATCCCAAAACAAAGTTGGTAACTTAAATTTTAAATTTTATATGGGATATAAATAGATTTTAAAAGGTGTGATCATTTATTAAAGAAATGAATCTAATAATGAAAAGACACAATTTTAGGAACCCTATTGATATGAATTCATCAAATCCCAAAAGATACAATGAAAAGACACAACTTTAGGAACTCTATTGATATGAATTCATCAAATCCCAAAAGAAAATCAACAACTAAATTTCAAATTATGAAGAGATTGAAAACCAACACTCACTAGAAGACAACTGCGAATTCATCAAAACCAATTCCAAAACAAATGTTCTTTTTTTGTCAACATTGGGCCACAAATGGCCGGCTCATTAGCCAAGCTCCTACATAATGTAGGCGGTAGGACTTGATCCCGTGATGTGCAAGTGCGTCTGTCTTTAGTGGACTTACCACCTACCAAAACAAATATTCTAAAGTGTATATAAATTATTCTAAAAGATGTAATTAAAAAGATGTAATGAAAACTTACTATGTGAATTGAATTTCCCCATAATTAAATGATAACAATAAAAGATGTGACTAAAAGAGATTGAAACTAAACTTGAAAAGTTTCTTAAGAAGAAAAAAGTTGTGAATGATAATTATGATATTTTACTTATTTTAAAATGATAAAATTTTGTGAAATAAATATACCAGATTAAATATCAACATTCACTACAAAACACAATTGTGAATTAGCAAACCAATTGCAAAAACATGTTTTTAAAGTGGATATAAATAGGTTTCAAATGGTGTGATTGAAAAGATGTAATGAAAAGTCACAACCGTATAATAAAGAGACACAACTGTAAATCGTATTTATTCAATAAAACATACTCTCTCTGTTATTTATTAGTTTATGTTTTATGAAAAAAAATTGTTTCATTTTAATTAATGTTTTCAGATTTCTATGCAAAATTTCTTGTATTTTTAGTGTTTTTGACTGTTTGAATTCTACATTTTGATTTGTGATTGGTTAAATTGTTTTGAAATTTGTAACAAAATAAAAAATAATTCTTAAATTGTGTGAAAAGGCTTGAACATCAATTATAAAAAATAGAGGAAGTATTTATTTTTAAATGAAAAGTTACAAACGAAGAGACACAACTGTAGATCGCATTTATTGAGATTGTTATTATAGTTAGGTTAATATCAAACTTATAACTCATCAATCTTGTTAATCAACGCTGATAATATAGAATGACATCCTTTTGTTCTAGCAACTATTTCAGGCTTTTCTGATTCGTTCTAGCCACAAGGGTTCAACAAATAGTATCTCTATTTCTAAACATTTGAGGCAATTGCCATTAATTCCCTTATGTAAACTCGTTTCAATTGTTGGGTATCTGTGCTGCATTAACACTAAGACAAGACCAAATCTTGGAGCATTAGACTCCACAATAACATTTCGTTTAATTTGAAAATCTTTTCACGATATGTAAATTAAAATTTTGAGTATAATACTTTTGAATCAAAATTTAAATCAGCGTCATTGTATAAACCACCACTGTGAAATTAGAAAATATGGTTCAATAGTTGGACTTGCTAACCTAATTAAACACTCAATGACAATGTGTTCAATTTTCAAAACATTAAAGTGTAGCTAATTGCATGACATTAATCGTACTTTGCTTGAAAAAACGCATGAACAAGAAAGTTAAGAAGACACAGCAAGTTTTACAAGTTCGGATTCCAATCGGAATCCTACGTCTCGCGGGAGTCGGAACTCCGGAATCCACTATCACCGAGCAGTAGAACTCAAAACTTAGAGTTTACACACACTCGCTTTCTCACTCACTCTCAGTTACAACTGAATGATCAGTTCAATTACAACTCAAGAGTAAAACATATAGATTAGAATCAAGAAAGATGAGAAGCTCAACAGCCTCAGAGCTTGCTTCGAATCAGGCTTGTCCTCGCTTATCCCAGATGAAGCCACCCGCGTGATGTGGATTGGATCCATAACTATGATCCCTTTAAGCCCATTAAACCTTAATGAACTCTTGAAGCCCATATACTTTAGCTTCCTTGCAATGAAACCGAAGACTCTTGTGCACACTATGTCTTCTATTGCCTTGATATTTAACTTAAGATCAATGACTATCACTTCAATTCTCCACCTTATTCTTGATCTTCCTTGTCTTGGTGGATCTTCTTTCTTCTTTTGTTTAGTCCTTTGATACTCGAAGCATCTTCAATGCTTCTTACATCTTGTATACTGGTATTAACTTGGTTAACATATCTGCCAGATTCTTTGATGTTGATATCTTTAGAACTTCAATTTCTCCCTTGCTTATCTGATTCCTTATATAGTTGAACTTGACAGCTACATGTTTAGTTCTTTCATGATATACTGCATTCTTCGAGAGTGCTATTGCACTTTGAGAATCACAATATATCTTTACTGTGTCTTGCGGATAACCAAGCTCAGCTGCTAAACCTTTTAACCACACTCCTTCCCTTGCTGCTTCTGTCAACAAAATGTATTCAGCCTCTGTGGTAGATAACGCCACAACACTGTGCAAATTAGACTTCCAGCTCACTATGTTTCCACCAACTGTAAATGCTATTCCAGAAGTTGACTTCCTGTTGTCCAAATCTCCTATATAATCCGAGTCATGATACCCTTCTATCTTGAACTCTTCACTCTTTCTATGCATAAACATGTAGATATTGATCCTCTAATATATCTTAATGCCCATTTCACTGCTTGCCAGTGATCCTTGATTGGTTTGCTCATATATCTGCTAATCAATCCCACAGTATATGCAAGATCCAGTCTTGTTCCTATCATGGTGTACATGATACTTCCGACTACGCTTTGATATGGTATTTTTTTCATATCCTGTTCTTGTTCCCTAAGTTGTTGTTATGTCGCTGCTTTTAACTTCAAATGTGCTCATATTGGCGTTGATAATTCTTTTGCTTGATCCATCTTAAAGTTACTTAGAACTCGCTTCAGATAACTTTCTTGTGTGACCTTGAGTGTCCCTGCATTACGATCTTGACAAATTTCCATACCCAATATCTTTCTAGCATCACCTAGATCCTTCATCTCAAACTCTAATTTTAACAAATCCTTTAAAATCCCTATTTGAGCCTTATCCTTAGATGCTATTAGAATATCGTCAACATATAGAAGCAAATAGATATACTGATCAGACTTTAATTTCTTAAAGTAGACACAGTTATCATATTCACTTCTTATGTAACTATTCTTATGCATAAACTCATCAAATCTCTTATTCCACTGCCTAGGTGACTGCTTAAGGCCATAAAGAGATTTCTTTAGAAGACATACCTTGTTCGGATGTGATTCATCAATAAATCCTTCAGGTTGTTCCATAAGTATGTATTCTTCTAGATTGTCGTGAAGGAAGGCTGTCTTCACGTCTAGATACTGTAACTCAAAATCAAAGTTAGTCACAATAGATAATATGAATCTGATTGTTTTGTGCTTAACCACATGTGCAAAGATCTCTGTGAAATCTACTCCTTCTTTCTAGTTGTAACCCTTTGCAACCAATCTCGCTTTAAACCTTGGTTATTCTACTCCAGTTATACATGCCTTTCTTTTAAACACCCACTTGCATCCTATCACCTTTTTCCATTCTGGTCTTTCTACCAAGATCCATGTACCATTGTTGTGAAGTGAATTCATTTCTACTGATGCTTCTTTCCATTTGTCATTGTCATGTTCTTGCATTGCTTCTAAGAACGAGTTTGGTTCTCCTTATCCAGCATTTTCCGTTAGTGCACAAATGAAAGCTGATATTGCTTCATCTTATGCTTCACATTCATAATCTTGGTATCTACTTGGTGGATTTATGATTCTTCTTGTTCGATCTCTAGCAAGTTGATAGTTGTCTAGAGAATCTAAATTGTCTTCAGCTTGATCTTCATTTTGAGTTACTGATTCTACTACATTTTCTTCTGTTGTAGTAGCTCCACCTTCATCTGTATTACTTCCTATAAAATCAACACTCAGAAATTTATCAGAATTTAAATGATTCATTCCTGTTGATTTCTCTATTTTGAGATCCTTATAAACCATATCTTCTCTGAAAACTACACTTTTGCTTATCACACTTTTGTTTTCTTCTATGAGCCAAACTTAATATCCTTTCACTCCTGAAGGATATCTTGTGAATACTCCTTTCTTTGCTCAAGTTCTAACTTTTCTTATGATGGATGGACATATGCCAGGCATCCAAATCTTCTCAGATTCTCCAAATTTGGTGTTGCTGATGTCCATACTTCCTCATGTATCTTGAATTCAATCGCTGATGAAGGTGATTTGTTGATAAGATAAACGGCGGTTGATACAGCTTCTGCCCAAAACTTTGGCTCCAATCCACTCTCACTTAACGTACTTCGAAATTTATTCATTATAGTTATGTTAAGTCTCTCTGCTATCCCGCTTTGATGCGGTGTGTAAGTACACGTCTTGTGTCTTACAATTCCTTCTTCTTTGCAAAACTTTTCAAGTTCATGATTACAAAACTCAAGTCCATTGTCAATTCTGAGTTTCTTTACCTTTCATTATGTTTGAGTCTCTACCATCTCTTTCCATTCCATGAAACTTTTGAAAGCTTCGTCCTTGAACCTGAGAAAACTTACCCAAACCTTTCTAAAATAGTCATCAGTAAACGATATGTAATACTGACATTTACTTAAGTTATAAGGCACATTGGGAGAACCCCATAGATCAGAATGCACATAGTCTAATTTTTCTTTAGTAACATGCTTACCACGCAATCTTCACAGAATTTGATGTTTGTGATCTTATCTTTTATGCATCCTTTCTTTTGAAGTATTTTTAGACCTTAAACTCCAATGTGACCCATACGCCTGTGCTATAGCTTTGTAGTATCATTCTTAAAATCATCTGTTTTTCCCTTTGACACCACAGCGTTTGCTTCTGCAATCATTGCTCCACCTTGAAGAACATAAAGGGTTTGTCTTCTTTTCCCCTTCATAATAACCATATTACCTTTCACTATCTTAAGAATATCACTATCTTTAAAACCACATCCCTTCTCTTCCAAAGTTCCCAAAGATATGAGATTCCTTGACATTTCAAGCATGTACCTAACATCATGAAGCACAAAAGTGGTATTATCTGGATTTGTAAATCTTATTGACCCAATAACTTTAACTTGACATGAACTGTCATTTGCCATCTTGAATTTTCCAGTTGAGGTCTCTTTGAAATTAATAAAAAAGTCCCTTCTTGGCGTCATGTGAAAGGAGCATCCTGAATCTAGGATCCATTCTTCTTGATCTACTTCTCCATAGGACAGATTCACTTCAATTGCTATTAAGCCAATGAGATCTCTAGCATCATCTTTTGCTAATGATGATTCTCCTTCTTGCTGTGATTGGCTTCTTCCTTTATTTCTTTCTAACCATTTATAACATTGCTTCTTGTAGTGTCCTTCTTTCCCGCAGATCTAGCATTCACCCTTCTTTTTATCCCTTGAATTCGACCTTGACTTGCTTCTTCCCTTAGACTGACTCAAACCTTCCTCTCGAGAACAAACCTTCTCCATTATCTTTGTTATATTTCCCCTCTCTCTTTAGTTTTACTTCCTTAGATTTTGTTGCCATCACAACATCTTCAACGCTGAGTTTATCTTTACTATAAGTCAGTGTTTCCCTCAAATGTTTATACTCTTCTGGCAACGATTTCAGAAACATAATTGCTTGAGTTTCTTCCTCTACTTCTATTTGTAAATGCCTTAAGTCTCCAACAAGCTTCAAGAAATCATCTATGTTCTGATCTATTGACTTATTCTCTTGCATCTTGAATGAATAAACCTCAAGTTGTGAGTATATCCTATCTGGAAGAGTAGTAGGAAGAAATAACATGTCCAATGCTTCGATTGTACTCGTGGAAGTTGTACAACTCTCTATATTTCTTAATACCTTGTCGCCAACACATAAGAAGATCAGATTTAATGCCTTTTCATCTCTATCCGCACGAGCTAGTTCATCGTCTATTAGCTTCGCCTTTATTTCCAGTTTGTTTTCTTTTTCTTCCAATAAAACCTTTGGTTTGTGAGCCTTAAGAACGTCCTTCAAACCTTCGACTGTGAGATACGTAACCATTCTTTTCTTCCATAGACCATAATCACCATATCCATTGAATACCGCTATCTTTGATGCCGATTTTGTCATCGCCTTTCTCTGATGATGAATCCTTGAAATTCGATAATAGGTTCTTGAACTCTGATGATTCTCGATGAAGAATCCGCTTCAACCTGGCTTTGGTACCAGTTTGTACAAAATTAATTATACTTTGCTTGAAAGAAACGCATGAACAAGAAAGTTAAGAAGACACAACAAGTTTTATGAGTTTGGATTCCAATCGGAATCCTACATCTCGCCGGAGTCAGAGCTCTAGAATCCACTATCACCGGGTAATAGAACTTAAAACTTAGAGTTTACACATGCTCTCTTTCTCACTCACTCTCTGTTACAACTGAATGATCAACTAAATTACAACTCAAGAGTAAAACATATAGATTGGAATCGAGAAAGACGAGGAAGCTCAACAGCCTTGAAGCTTGCATCGAATTAGGCTTGTCCTCACTTATCCCAGATGAAGCCATAAGCGTAATGTGGATTAGATCCATAACTATGATCCCTTTAAGCCCATTAAACCTTAATGAACTCTTGAAGCCCATATACTTTAGCTTCCTTGCAATGAAACCGAAGACTCTTGTGCACACTATGTCTTCTATTGCCTTGATATTTACCATAAGATCAATGACTATCACTTCACTAATACTATTGAAAAAAAGACAAGTAGCTTGAGATATGTTTATTCCACTTCACTCCACGCTCTATTTAACTTCAAAACTCTATTAAGTTTTGAATACCTACTATACTTAGACCACCTCCAATGGAGTATCTTAGATAGGCTCCTTAACTTTCTTAGGTATTAATTTATTTTAGTTAAATCAAAAAAGAGTTGTTAAGTGTATAACCAGTTCTTATTATAGAGCTTTAAGAAACCATAAGAGACTTATATGTGTCAAGATGTTATTGAACATAGGTTTAAAAAGAAAAAAGAAAAAAGTCAGTACACGCGACTCTTCTTCAGTTCTGAATTCGATTCATCATCATCTCCATAATTGTTTCGAATTGAAGCTTCCTCTCATGGTAACTATCTCTATCCATAATCTGATTAATCGATCTTGTTGTTGTTTGTATTCGGTTCTCGTTTTTGTAGAAATCGTAAATCGAAATATGGGTTTAATCTCCATGAAATCTCTCCTGAAAATAGATTTGAGAAAAAGGATTAACAGTTTCTTCGAAGATTATGCATGGATTCATGGGATGTTGAATCGATTTATATTTCAATTTTGTGGTTTGAGAATATGTATTAATGTGGTTTAGTAGATTATCCTTTGAGGATTTGAACCTTCATGTTCTCAATTTGGTGAGTGTTGATTCATATTCATCATTTACTATCTTTAGAATGAGTTTTGCAATGGGTATTATGGTGTATGCAGATTTTATTCATGGATTAATGGAATTCTGAATTTTGTTCATACTTCCAATTTTGTGGGCTGAGATGATTCAATGGTTTTAGTTAATGTTCTCAATCTCGTTGCAGGGAGATATTAATTCAACAGAAAAAGCCTTCATGCAACTGGTAAAAGACAAAATCCATATGAGCAAGCAATATCAATAATTAGTCGTACTTTGTCTCCCTTTGATGAAGATGATCTGATACCTTGTTTTGGTTTTGGTGATGGTTAGTTTCTTAATTCTTGCTTTCAAAATGAAGAAGATTAATAAACTCTTAGTTGGTTTTGATGTATTTTTCTTCTCCATCCAGTATTCACGTTTTTATCCGGAGAACAAAAGCTGCAACGGATTAAAAAACGCACTTAAAAGATTTAGAGAGATTGTTCCACATTTGAAGCTGTCTTGTATTTCTGACAATTCTGACAATGCTGGCGTGAAACAGGTTACAAACCAGTCTAGTTTTGTACTTGAGAGTTTTGTTTGCAGCTGATTTTAAGAGTGTTTGCTGCCTTTCTATGGCTAGGGAGATGAAATTTTTGATGTCTGATCTATTGTAATGCAAGATCCTGCCTTTGCCCAACATGTTCTTGTGAATTATTTGGTCACAAAGGCAAAGCTCTAAATTTTGTGAATCACAGAGGCAAAGCCCAACATTATACTGCAAACTGTAATTAAATGGCTTTGTACTTCAGTGTGATCGTGACTCTATGATGTTTCATTAAGTATAGGCTTAATATACTGTTTCATTCTCTTTTGATTTTCTGTGTGATCACAAGCCGTGATTTGATACTTATGTGTAGAAGGTGTAAGGTTCAAAATCAGAGATGTATATGATGATGTCAACTATCTTGTTTGCAGGTTCATCCAGTGTTGATGGTGATTGGACTCGTACTCTTTAATGGCGATGGTAAACAAACAATCTCCTTCACATTTTTTCTTGTAATGAAACTTGACTTCAAACTTGTTGTATGTTTCAATCCATTGAACGAGCTTATCAATGAGTCTAATGTCAAGATGTTTAGGTTTCATTAGTTTTGGTTTTGTAAAGCCTCATCATGTTTGCTTAGGAATTATTCAAATCAAAAAAAAAATTTTAAGAATTTCAAGTGGGATTCTACCATCGGAACCCCAAAAAATTTAAATTCATTACAAGAGTTCTTAACTTTTAATAAATCAGTATTTCCATTAAAAAAATGATAAGAACCTTAATGGGGTTCTAATGGTGGGAGATGCAATTACTTTAAAAATTAATTTAGATTTTAGTTACATGCTACTGAATTTTTATTTTTTTTTCTCATCCTCTATTTTCATTAATTTTTGTTAGCAATAGATAATTAATTTTCATATTAAACCTCCAAGGAACCAAAGAATTAGGAGATAGATAACGCTCTTGAGTATTGAAAAATCTTTCAGATAGAACTATAAATGTAGCAAATCATTTGGGCTAAATATCGTCTTAAAAATTTTTGAACTCTTAGTCGTAAACAGTAAATACGACCTCCATCATTTATAATGGGCCTTGTTCATAATATCGTTAGACGTTAGTATGGCGTTCGGTGTGTGGCCTAGCAATTAATCAGAAATTGGATTAAAATCAGGAATTAATGGGAAATTAGTTTTAGGGTTATTTTAAGGTTATTTTAATGATTTAAAACCATATTAATTATTGCAAGTGGTTTTTAGTTTAGTGGACAGGTGGTAAGTATACTAAATGGTAGACATATTTGCATATTCAGGAATAGAATTTCACCGCCTACATTATGTAGGAACTTGGCTAATGCGCCGGTTAGTTGTGATCTAATATTGATAAAAAAAACATATTAATCCATTACAGTTAGATATTTATATAATAGCGTTTTCAAAATTGTGATGTTTATTCTAATTTTGATTACAGTTAGATATTTATATAATAGCGTTTTCAAAATTGTGATGTTTATTCTAATTTTGAACATAAGCTACTATAGAACTAAAAGACTTCCTATCTAAATGTTTGAATAAAAAAAGAATTGTCTTTTTTTATACTTGTAATCTAAAATTTATTAGGATATACAAAATTAAGCGGAAAATAATCAGATTAGGCAAAGAATTATTAGATAATTGCTGTTTTCAAAGAAGTAATCAGTAATCGACAAAATGAATACAAACATGACCACTGAATATATATATAACTATTGATCTTTGAAACAACATATCTTGCATTTCTTTTACATCAATAACAATATATGCATTTTGGTTTTAAAACCAATATAGTATTTAGTTCTTTTTTTCAGTCCAAAAATAATAATACAGAACTTCTTTGCCGACGAAAATGACAAAAAATTAAATATCCAACTTTGCATTTTCCTTTTCGTAATAGAACCCGTGAGAACATGATAGGTCAATTTCTCTATTCGGGTAAGGTTTCATGACGTGTCGTTTTCTTAATGGATATACTCAGATCTCCATGGACCCACTTCACTCGGCGCGTCCACTCCACTCGCCACTTTCGGATGAAGAGTCAATAGAGAAATGACTCCATTATCATTTCTTCTTCTCTTAAAATAAATAATTAAAACAAAAAACAGTAAAGAGAGAATCAAATCAATGGCGTCGAGACTGTGCGATTCGTGCAAATCGACATCGGCGACTCTATACTGTCACGCAGACGCGGCGTTTCTCTGCGGCGAATGTGACGGAAAAATCCACAGAGCTAACAAAGTCGCTTCACGTCATGGACGTGTTTGGCTTTGCGAAGTTTGCGAACAAGCACCTGGTCACGTCACTTGCAAAGCTGACGCAGCTGTGCTCTGCATCACCTGTGACCGTGACATTCACTCCGCGAATCCACTCTCTCGTCGCCATGAACGTGTTCCTATCACTTCTTTCTACGACGCTTCTCCTGGATCTGCTAAATCCGCTTCCTCTTCTGTCAATTTCCTTGACGAAACTGATGGTGATGCTGACGTCACCATGGAAGCTGCTTCGTGGCTTTTACCTAAGGAAGGAATCGAAATCCCTAATTTGTTCTCCGATCTAGGTTATCCGAAGATGGAGACAGCTTCTGAGAATAGTTCTGGTAACGATGGTGTTGTTCCTGTTCAGAATAAGAGCTCTCATCATCAAACAATGTTTCTTCATGAAGATTTCTTCAATTTCGATATCTCAACTTCCAAAACCTACACACAAACTGTACGCATCTCTCTATTTGTTCTTAATCAATCTGTAATTTCATGTTTTAGCTGCCATGGAAATGGAATTTGATCAGATCTGATTGTTTTAGGTTTCGTCAACATCGCTAGATGTAGCGTTGGTACCTGAAAGCGGCGGAGCTACGACTGAGATATCAAACACAACGACGACTACAACACCGACGATAGCTGTACAGTTATCACCGGCGGAGAGGGAAGCTAGGGTTTTAAGGTACAGAGAGAAGAGAAAGAATCGGAAATTCGAGAAGACAATTAGGTATGCATCACGTAAAGCTTACGCTGAGATGAGGCCAAGAATCAAAGGTCGTTTTGCTAAGAGAACAGATTCAAGAGACGATAATGGTGGAGGAGACGTCGGAGCTTACGGTGGATTTGGTGTTGTTCCGAGTTTCTGATTCTTCAATGTCCTTTTGTTGAAAGAAAACGTATGTATAATTAATATGTTTGTTAGAATGATTAAGGATAATAATTAAGAAATGTAACTTGATTTTAATCAAGGGTTAAGTCATTAGTAGAAGATTGTGGTTTTAAAATTAATTTATACAATTATATCCCACCTTGTTATTTTAATTTAAGGTTGACTAATAATTTTTGATGTTTAAGAAAAAGATTTACAAAGAAAAAAGGAGGTTAAGGTTAAAAACACCGCTCATATTGAGACTTACTATACAAATCTGTGTTATAAGTTCTAACAATACGCAAATCTTTAAATCTTTAAAAGGATTTGAGGTAAGACGATTCCAAATGATCTTTAAATAAAATCGTAAAAGTGTCAGTGATTTGTATTATAATCTCTTCCTTAAGAATTCTTTCTCTCGTCGTACTCATGATTGCTAGAGAAATAATCATTTAACAAACTAAGATATATAATTTTTATTTGTGCCATGATATGTAACAGCGTGACTAGGGTTAGAACTTCGATAACTTACATGATTTTTTTTTTGAGTTATTAACAATTATATGGATATCGATTACATTTCTTTTCTCCATTTATTGCTTCGAAGTGCCATAAGAAAAACCATCAAACTCGGATCAGTGTGAATATGAAGATGGATTTTGAGAAAAAAGAAGAACCTTCCATAGTCATGGGTTTACAATCCATAACCAAAATCCATAATCGCAACCGATTAAGTTTTGGACACATCCAAAAGCCTGATCAATATTTGATTTTGTGTTATTCCAGGTTCGGATTCGGATCGGTTTTTAACCGAAGTCCGAAGTACAACCGAATGCATGCTACATGTATCATTATGATGCATTTATGTTAAAACAGTAACAAGACTATGAACGATTGAGTTTCCTTGCTTTCTCCTTTCCCCAAATCAAAACCCTAGATCTAAGAGAGTTCAACGACAACAACAACTTTGGCTTCATTAGTTTCTTCGTCTTTCTCTTACCATCCTCAAGTATCTCTTATTTCACAATTTGATTTCATACAGTATTATCAATTGTTCGATTCTCATAGTATTGTTTAGTTTTATTTGTTCGATTCTCTGGCTTTTAGTTTCTCTTACCATCAACTCTGGCTTTTAGTTTTATTTGTTCGATTCTCATAGTATTGTCGATTTTGTCATTTTACTTTGGTATAGTTTATTGATTTTGTTTAATCATTCCTAAGAAAATCGATTTTGTCATTTTGCCTTTATATAGTTTATCAATTTTGTTCCATTGGCTTTATTTGAATAGTTTATTGATTTTTATTGTTGTATGGTTTATTGATTTTGGTCTTGTATGCCTCTGATTGAATCAAAATTGTTTTTAATCGATTTGTTATTGATTAGTGCTCTTATATGTTCTATAATGCTTTAAGTGTTTCAGATTTTGTTATTGTATTTTCTAAAATGCTTCAAATCGTTTTAGATTTTGTTCTTGTAATAATCTAGATTGTTTCAAGTTTTGTTTTTTATTTTGATCTTGTAATGCTTCAGATTTTGCTCTTTTCTCTTTGTTTTGGATATTTTGGTCTTGTTCTTATTCGTGTTCTCTTTTCTACGTTTAAATGTATTTAGTTCAGTTATAAACAATTACTTCGGTTGAAAAAAACTAATTCGAATCGAATCCATTGATATTTTGGATATATTCAGATTCTACACACAAATATTAGACCGAACCGAATCCGAACTTTAAAAATAACCGAATGGACCTTAGACCTCTACATCCGAACAACCAAAAAATCGAATCAACCGAATCGAAACCGAAGGGTAACCGAATGCCCAGGACTAACCTTCAACATTAAAATTCATTTTAAAAGTAATAGTATAAGTGATGAGGTTTGTCTAAAGTCCATATAAGATAAAGAAATAGGAAATATGTGAATTGAGTATGTGTCATTCATTACATCCTAGCAGCGATGAGAGAATTTTGGTGGAGTAGTGGTGATGATAAAAGAAAGATATCATGGGTGACTTGGTCAAAGTTGTAAGCAGAAGCTTCAGGGTGGTTTGGGGTTCAAAGACATCGGAAGATTTAACCAAGCCCTTATTGGGAAGCAAGCTTGGCGAGTGATAAATAATCCTGACTCGCTTTTAACTAGACTCTTAAAGAGTAAAAACTTCTGTAATACATTGTTTCTGGACTGTGGTGTTGGACAAAGGCCTTCATACAGTTGGCGAAGCGTTTTGCACAGAAGGGATCTATTGGGAAAGGGATTGGTGAAACAGTTAGGTGATGGGTGTACAACTAAAATATGGACTGAAAAATGGATCCATGATTCACGACCGAGAGTACCAACAAGATTACACCTGGAGTTAACCAATGATGAGGTAGTTGCAAACCTGTGGGATTATACGTATGAGGGGTGGAATGTATTGAAACTACATCAATTGTTTAACCAACAAGATAGACAAAGCATTGTTCAGCTGAAGCTCAAGCGCAATAGACCTGATACCTATAGGTGGAGTTTATCTAAAAATAGAGTTTATGATATGCAGAGTGGGTACATACTAGCTGAGGATTTGGCTTCAACACAAATCCCATAGGTACAATCACCGCTTGAGAGAAAGACATGGCTGAAGTTTTGGCGAGTCAAAACCTCTCCGAAGATTCGCCACTTCCTTTGGAAACTGTTAGCTAGTGCTCTTGTTGTGCGTGATCAGCTGTGTCGGAGGGGAATTGGTCAAAGCAGTTATTGTGAAGTGTGTAAAACAGAAGTTAGAACAATTAACCACTTCTTGTTTAAGTGTGAGACTGCATCTGCAATTTGGAAGCTAACAAATGATCCATTACCACTCGCCGGATTCTCTGCTACGTTAACCTTCCTTAATATCCAATATCTTCTGAGATGTTAGGAGAACAAGGCTATACTGGAGATGATTAGACACGGGATACCATGGGTTATATGGCATATATGGAAGTGTCAAAATGCTTTGATCTTTGAGAAGACTAAATATGAACCAAACTTTGTGGTGGATAAGGCGAATGAAGATGCAGCAGATTGGTATTATGCCCACAAGGAGGAAACTATTAGTGATAACAGAGGGTTGAATAAAGAACAACGTAATATTAAATGGCAGAAACCCCCAACCCCTGTGGTTAAAATGTAACTTTAATTATTCATGGGATCCAAGTTCAAGAATGAGCAGTGCGGCCTGGGTAATCCGTGATGATCATGGCACCACTATCTTACATGGAAGAAGAGCTTTTGCCAATGTCTTACGATCAATGCAAGCTATTATGTTAAGTTGTTTATGGGCAGTTGAGAGTGCTCACTATACACAGCAAAAGAAAGTGATATTTGAAGGGGTTCGGAGGAAATTTGGACAATTGTGAACACTATATCAAATTACCCCTCTTATGTGGGTTTGATCTCGCAAATCAAAGATCATCTTAATGCTCTCCATAACTGGTCTAGGAATTGGGTACCAAAAGATAGCAACCACATTGCAAGTTCAATTGTTAAGTCGGTGGTTGAAGGTAAAAGGTACCAATCTTATATAGATGCCGATAGACCATCCTGACTTCAGTCGAAAATCGAAAGGGAAGTTTAGTTGGAAATCCCTGTTTCTCTATTCTGTTTGGCGTATCTATTGATACGTTTATGTGTGGTTGTAACATCATAAACTTAGTTATCAATATAATTGATTTACCGAAAAAAAAGAGAATATGCGTCATTCATTATGTCTCCTTGTTATCTACTGTTAGATTAAAATCATATCTCATTATTGTATCACATAAGAAAACCTATGAATTTAATCCAAATTATTCATTATGTTTCACTTGTTATCTATCATTGAATATGCGTAATTAATTATGTTTTTTTATGTCTACTGTTAGATTAAAATCTTATCTCTCATTATCTTATCACATAAAACATCACTGAGAATGATTTGTGTGCACTTATTTAAATTTTTATTTATCCATTATTATGAATAAATAATAGTTTATAAAGAAATATTCACGTTTCAAACAATTTTTTTACTTTCAAAACAAAAAAACATAAGAAGACTAGAGACTCATCATTCACTCAACAAGAAGATGAATTATTATGTTAAGTGTATTTAGAAATATCACAAGATCCAACAATTAACAATAACGTGTTGAAATTACAAGTAATAGATCTCTACATGGTAGAGAGTGTCATTCCATGTACAGTTGGGAATTTTATGAGTTGTGTGGACCAAGTAGAGAATATGCAGCTACCTGGAACGTCAATATTGTAAGTGAATATTAATAGTGATAGGAATTTATTACAATGTGATACATCTTTCTCATAGCCCTAACCGACCCATCAACTAGTTTTGTGTTGGTTGCTTCGGATTTTTGGTTTTTCAGTTTTAGAAGTATAGGTTCATTAGTTATTATATCATTAATTATTATTAAGGTTTGGTTTGGATGTATTTGCGTTCGGTTCATTTTCATATTTGTATGTAAAATCCAAGTATATTTAGAATATTAATGAATTCGGTTTCAAATCGGTTGTTTCACCCAAAATACTTGTTCACAACCAAATAAACTAATAATCCTTTTAGTATAACAAGTTTATTAATCCAAACGAATCGATTGAATTGTTTCAAGTTCGGATATAAATTTTATGCCCTCACGATATTAGGTTTCGGATCGGTTAGTAACCAAACCCAAAAAAATGTCTAAATACTTCTGTTGAATCAGATCTGACTTCTGGTAGACTATAGTCAAGGGCTATGTGCTCATATTAATTACTGTAGTCTGTAACTTCACATGTGACAACGTGATAATTTGTATACCATGTAAGCGCATAATTCGTTAATTGTACTTGCTGAATCGATTAAAATTGCACATAAACCAGAAAGTAGTACGAATAAGAAAACTTGATAACAAAAACAAATATCCAAAGGAACCAAAAATTCTCTTCCAGGTTTAGAGAACATCAATTTTTAAACAAAAAAAATTTCACGTCTAAAAGATTCAAAGACGAACACTAAACGAAAGTGCAACAAAAGAGAACTTACGAGTCTAAAATGATTTCTTCAGTGACATCAATAACATCTTCAAACTCAACTTCTTTAGCTTCATATTCATCTTCTTCGTCTTCATCACTAACTTCACCATCTCGAAGGTTTTGCCTCACGAGTTTCTCTTCTTCATGTAGTGACTTCCATTGCATAACCCATTTCTCCCATTCTTCCTTCAATGCCTTTCTCTTCTCTCTGTCTTGTTCACTCAACAGCAACGATACGTCTTGATCCTCTGCTTCATACTTTTTGCTGTATTTCTTCAGGTTCTTTGCTATCTCTTCTTCTTTCTCTGGAGTTAAGAATGATGGTGGTCTTGGACGCCAAGCCAACTGTAACAATTGAATGATTTAAATTAGATGTCGGAACCGAGGAAAGCTAGTTTGAAATTCTTTTGTTTTTGTTAATTACCTGGAAGAAATGATCCTTTAAGATTCGGTAAAGTAGATTTCCATTGAAAGACCATATGCTGAATCCATTCTCCATCTCATGGACTGATGTCACCGCGGTTGCAACATACCTTTGGGAAAAAAGTGAAGCAATTGGGAAAAAGTGAAGCCATTAAGGGACTGGGTTTAGTTTTAAGATGGTATTACCTTCCGGTTGGGTCCCATTCGATATCGGTGGCCATGAAGTGTTCAGCTGTGGCCATTGTTTCGAGCTCATCTACGTTGAAGAATTCAAGTTGGCCATTGAAACCCTTTAACCCAGCAAGAATTATGTACTTTCCTGTGGGTGACCAGAAGAGGGCATTGGCTTGTTTAGATTTCAAAGTTCCGAGCTTTGAAACTCTTCCAGAGTGTTGTACGGTCTTCATTGAGTAGAAACTGACATCTGGTCTTGGTTGGTCACCATGAATCACAGCAAACCGGTGACCCTTGGGCTCCCACGCAAAAGCAATGATCTTGTCGTTCTTGTTGTCCAGCTCAAGAACCTCAATGGGAATATCCCTTTCTTTGATGCGGAAAAGCTCAAATCCAGAGTATGTGCTCTTCTTAGTTTTTGTGTATCGATCAACCTTGACAGCAAGATACTCTCCACTACTCTGCCAGTACATCTTGCAGTCACTAACACTAAAGAGATTCTTTTGCCTCAACTCCACCTTGCTCGGGATTTGGACAAGAGCAACCTGAATAAAGGGATATCAAAATGTAAATACAAAACACCCTGGCGGTGACACAAACATGACTGAATTTAACCATATTTCTTTGCATTAAGAAATAATAAAAACACACCTTGGCAGGCTGGTTCCCACCATTTTGTTCAGGAACAAACAGTGAAAGGATAGAATCAGTCGGAGACCAACAGATGTCCACCACATTATCGACCTTCATGGATTTCTTGTCGATAAGGCTGAAAGTCTCGGTCTCATACACAGATATAGTGTTTTTGCTAAGCTTGGCAAAGTATTTATCATCTTTTCCACCAGCCCATCTGCAGGCAAAGTTTACAGGACATCAACATATGTACAAATATGTGAAAGAGAGGAAAAAATTTTGACTATGGTTTTTAATGCAGTTGAAAAAATTACCTGAATACAGGCCAAGAGGCACCAGCAACACCACCAGGTCCTCCAATTGAAAATTCATCAGCACTACCCTTGAAATCTCTCATCATCCTCCCAGTTCTCACATCAAAGACCTTAATCTCTACTTTCTGAAAGATGGACAGAAATCAGAATCAATAGCATAAAAATGAAATACAACTACAAGTTGGAAAAAATTGAAGCAAGGATGCACTCACACTTGCATCACGTGGATTGCTTGGTTCTTGGCTATGGTAAGTTACCAGATACCTTTCACCTGGTGAGAAATCAACTAGTTTTACCTAAAACGGAATCAACGAGAAATTTAATTTTCAGGCCAACCAAGGAAAATTGAAACTACTATGTAGCAATCAAAAGGAAAAGCAAACCATTGAATGCTGATAACGCATGAGACGCGTGAAGGTATCAGCACCACCCCAAACAGCTGCCCCTTGCTTGTGAAGTGTCACAAGGTATGTACCTAGAGGAGACCACTGCACATAACTCTCTGTCCAATACTGCAGAGGAAGAGAACATCATTACTTCAAATGATGATGAAATAACATATAACATTGCTGTAAACTGTCCAAGTAACAAATATGGTATATCTACAAGCAAAGTGTAACTTACAGGACGCTTATGAACAGGTTCCGGCTTTTTCTGTCTAGGATCATTCCATAACACTTCAGTATCAGGGCCAGAGCGAATGACTAGCTGATCCCGGGCTTTTTCATCAGTAAGCCACTTTTGCAAGTTTTCCTGAAAACGGAAACCATATCAGTAACGACCACTTAAACCTAAAAAAAATCATTAAATAAACAGATATACAAGTCATAAGAGTTATGCAATTGTATATCGGTTAGTATACATCAAATGCGTAAACAGAGCCCAATTTTAATGCAGCTGGCAAACACATGAATTTACTGAATCAACCAGAATTGCAGAGATGTAGTGGAGGTTGTAACAAGACAAGTTTTCAAGGTAGAAGGCATGTAAAAACACTCCCGTCAGTAATATTATGAAATCTACACATACCCCAGGGACATACGGCCTGGCCTGAGGAGGCTCCCACTCCTCCTTCACATTCATCAACCTGTCGAAGTCATCAAACATGTTTACAACAAAAATGTGAGACCTGTCCAACTTGTAGCCTTGAGACTTCTCTCGCGCGTTTTGAGCTTCCTGCGAAGACCCAGATATTGAGACAAACTTTTAGAAAAACTGAATGAAAACCCAAACTTAATATTGAGAAAACGCTATCCTTTGGAAAAATCTAGTTCTGTGGTCTTCTGAGAAGAGAGATATAAAACATAAAGTAGAAACATAAGAAACCTACATTATTGCTTCTAAAGGAACATTAACGAGGTACAAGTAAGGTACATAAGCTACAAAGATGGTAACCTGAGGGGTATTGAACTCAATAAAGCAGTAGCCCAATGTCATTTTCGTATCGGGATCAACAGGCATCACCAGTCCGTTTTCCTTGATAACACCTAACTGGTTGTAAATTTTTCTCACGACACCTTCCAATTTCTCAAACTTCTCCATTGGAACAACAGGAAGGTGATCAACCACGATTATGCTACCAAATCCAGTCTCGAATTCTAGCTGGTCATCGTGGTAAACATCTTCATCATCACTACATTCATCACAGAACAAACAAGCGTATAAAAAATCAGTTCCACTTTTCATAAACCTCTGAACTGAACAATACGTTCCAAGCTAGAGAAGAAACCAAAGCCAAAATTGAAGTGTGCGCAATGTAAGAGTTTCTCAAATTCCCTACGAACTTTCTACAAGAAGATTTAATCGAAAACGAAAGTAAAACAGAGATCTAGTTGAATAACAAACCTCTCAATCCCAAAATTTTCTCCAGGAGGAAGTTGGATGGAATCGAGATTAACTTGAGCCCAATCGATCCCTAAGCGAGCCGCTCGGGCTTCAATATTATCAACGTCCACCATGATTTCAGTTTCAGATCGAAGATTCTCTCGCCTTAGATATCTAAAGAGAAAGCTTTTTGAGGAAGCGCTTGAGCAGGAACTGTTGGGCGAAAGAGAGAGTGCCTAGGGTTTTCAGTTTTTTGCAGTGTAGTTAGATGAATTTTACTGATAAGGCGATGAAGACGGAATCTTTTGCCGGCGCGGATTGTCAAGATTACTTGGACCTATATTTTCTAAAGCCCATTATCTCAAAGGCCCGATCTTATACAAATTTATTTCTCAAACCCTAATTATATAGAATTTCTTTTTGTTATATACCGTGTACGTTTTACCTGGTTTACTATAAACCATAAAAACATATTCTATGGGCAGTTAGATTTTTAACTTATTAATGTCCATGTAGAAAACTTTTAAGAAACATAGTTACAAAGTGGAACTGATACTATATTCTATATCCGAGGGATATATAGATCGAGCCCCCTTAAACTTTTACCAACGCAAAGATAAATACAGTATACAAAATTAGGTTATCCATTAAAAGAAGTGCATTTGACTACATGGTTACATGTCGGTGAACATTTTTATTTTAGGTTAGTATTTAACAAGAGGTTGTGTATCATATATATAAATATATAATATTTGTCACTAATAAGATCCAATTCGTAGCCAAAGTTTTCCAATTGAAATTAAATGAGATTCATATCCACCACATGGTGCCAAGCTAAATTAAAGACAAATCAAGTAAGTCACTTGCTTCTTGGCATAACATATATAAAACATCAATAAATTAGTATTCGATCATATGTATATATATGAAAGAGAATTTGCATTAGATGATAAGTTTTTAGTTAATTAGGTAAAAAAACAATGGACAAAATCTGATTGTGTTGTCTGCAATTATTTTGATAATTGTATCCCTATTTCTATTCTTTTATCTTCTTCTCTGTCCCTTGACCATCTCTTCCCTCTATTCTTTTGTTTTTTTTTTTTTTTTGTAAATATTCTTCTTGATTTTTGATGGAAGTTGTAGAACGGTCGATGTTGATGATGGAGATGGTGCTAGTAACGAAAACTGAATTTATGGTAATAGTAGGTCGGTGTTGATGTGGCGACAATATCAACGACAAAACTGTTCTTACAGTAGTGGAGTGGTCTTAGTATTGGTGGTAGTGACGATGCCAATAATGATATCGATGACAAAAATGAGATCACAACGAAACTTCCCAAACTAGTGAACTCGTGGACCAAGTCTCTCGTCCAATCTGACCCATGTCATTATATAAGTTAACGAATTATAATTTTATTACCGAGAACATATATTAATAATAGTTAATAAATGTATTAACATGTATAAATACTTAAGTTATCTGGAAATAAATGTGTATCCAGGTAAAATATATGTTTCCAAGTAATATAAATATAGTAGTGGATAATAAATGTATTAACGAGTACCTAATATAAATTAGCATATAGCAAATGTATTAATGGGTAATATTTTTATATTAGCGGATCATAAATATGTCTAACCTAGGTAAGATATGTAATTATTCATTATTACATATACACCAAATTCACTCAATACAAAAAAGATTTTCCCTTTTCCTGTATTTGGTCTCATCACCACCATAAGCAACATCCTCTTAGATGTAGTAATTGATTATTTTCTTAGGTAGAACTGTATATTTAAAAAAACTGTTAACGTTCTTTAAGTGGCTCGATGAAATCCAAATTGTAAAGAAAAAAAATTTTGGTGAGAAACTTTCACATATGATTAACGGACCCAGAAATCTTTTTTACCGGAATCAATACAAAAAACATAGTAAATGAAAATAACTATACAATAATAGTAGTTAAGATTCCAACTTCTATTGTTAAGAAAAGTGTTTTGGAGTTCTCATACCACTCTAAAACTTTACTAGACAACAAAATACATATAGTTTTTTTTTTAATTGGTCTAATGGATTCAAGCCTCACAAAAGTGTCATAACTAATGGAACAAAACATTTTCTTAATATATTTTAATATACTATTAGGATGTCAAAAGAAAAAGAAAAAGGACAAATTCAATATAAAAAGAAGTTTACATATGTTAGAAAAAAAGTTCTCGGGGGCTCAATTGAATCCAATGGCAGACCCACTTTGAAGAGAAGAAGGTCACATGACACTCCTAAAATTCATCAAAATATTTTAACTGAGCTATATATTGAAAAACCCTTTATTGTCCTTCCATTTGACACCCCCAAACCTGATCAAAACCTTTTTTGACACTTTTTTGACTCCACTTTTACATATATAAGATATATAATTACATGACTCAGCCCAATTCATTGCTTTAACCTAGAACATTTATTAAATCCTAATTCATTTACCCCAATTATTTGAGAAGATTTTGTAGGAATTAGAATTGATCCCAGCAATTAGATATGTATCGAAGCATATTTATTCTTTTTCTTTTTACTTTTGTTAAAAATATTGTAAGTTTTTAATTAAATTATATTATATATTTTAAAAGAAAATTTTAACTCAAATAAAAAATATTTCTAGATCCGACTAAATCCTCTTAGGTGCCCCATTGATAGGCAGACACAAGTCTCATGAGGAGGTCTAAACCTAAAAGCTAGATTATTGTTTGTTTGTTAAACTTGAAAAAAAACTCGTAACCTTTGTCGAAGTCATCAAACATGTTTTTAACAAAATTATCGTGGCTATACAAACTCTTTTTACTATATATATATATATTAGAATTTTTTAAAATTAATATTGGATGAAACAATAGAATAATCTAATATCAAGATGGACCAATATAAAATATGTCAAAATTCAATACGATAAAACTTTTTTGAAACTTATATGTAAAAGTATCCCCAATAATATCAGAAATTAATAGTTTAAAATTTTACTCACACATAATTAAGATTTTTGTTATCATATGAATATATGTTGTTTATCTTTTTAAAAATTTGGAATCCTTGGTGGAGTTCATCTTAAAGTTGATATTCTATTTTTTTTTTTCTTTATGAGTGAATTCAGTATGATTTATATTGTACTCACATAATTGTTTGTGTATGTGATTTGTCATGGTTGATTTCATATCAAAAATGAGAAGTCATTGTTAGGATCATTGTTTATAAAAAAATACGTCAACAAAGAATCTTACATATTAAAGACAATTTCATTTTAACCTATGTTATAAACTTTAAGATAAAAATTAACATATAATTCATAACAATCCTTAAAAATATGAATAAATTAGTTTTGTTGCAAATTGTTATACAAAATTCAAAATCAATAAAGATTTAATAGATATATCTCCAAAAAATTAAAATTTAATATACAAAAGATCGGATAATAAATTGGTTATTGATTTAGTTTGGATTTGGATTCGGTTTTCGGGTACATATATTTAGGACCTACTCTAGTATTTTGTCGAGTTCGGTTTCTCTAATTTGGTATTTTGGTAAGCTGTTCTAAGACTTATCCGGATATTTTAAATTTTCGAACAGAGTTTGGTTTGGTATTGATCGAGTTCAGGGTCGTGTATTTTTATATAAAAATTCAAAACTAAAAAAGATTTAATAGAAAAAAATATAAAAAGCTAAAATTTGGTTATTGATTTTGTTTTGATTCCAGTTAGGTTAGTTTTTCATATACGAAGATTTAGGATCTATTAGGGTAATTTGTCGAGTTCGGTTCCTCTATTTCGGGTTGATTTCGGTTTGGGTTTAGGACCTCTAAAACAACATTTCGAAAATAATATTCAAAACATCAACACGGATCTAAAAAACTAAATGAACAAATTTTTTTTAGAAAAACAATCAAATTCCACTCTATAGCGTGGGTATAATCATAGTCTTATATATTAAGGCGGGAGACACTTTTGTTTTTGCCGTGTTATAAAATTTAGGATAAAATTGAACCTAAAGTTTATAACAACCCTTAAAAATAGGGTAAAGATAATTTTTGTTACAAATAATAAATTAAGATTAATTGTTTAATAGAAAAATTATGATTATGCCCGCGGATATTATGTATAGTGTTAATGAATATCGAATTTGATTTGGCATTACAAAAACGATAACGTAACTAAATTTGATATTTTTCATGAACACTTTCATATGGTTTGGTATAATCATATATTTTAGCTTATGTATAAAGATTTATTATGCGCAGAATTCGATGTTCATAAACGCGGATATAATCTTAAATCAATAACACATCTTAATAAAATTCAAAATTAATAAAGATTAAATAAAAAAACTTTGATAAAAATATTCTAAAAAAACTAAAATTTAATAAAAATATATCAGTTAAAAATTCGATTATTGATTCGGTTCTGGTTCAGATTTGGATTTGATTTTCCAGGTACATAGATTTAAGACACGTTATGGTATTTTATCGGGTTCGTTCATCAAATTTGGTATTTTGGTTATTTTATTTAAGACTTATTCGAATATTTTTATTTCTCGGATATAGTTGGTTCGGTATAGATCGACTGTGGGTTCAAATATTTTTATGTAAAATTCAAAATTAAAAAGATTTAATAGAAAAGTCTAAAATTTGGTTCCTTATGTGGTTCCAGTTTGGGTTTGGGTTCAGTTTCTTTATTATTATATAGATTTACGACCCTTTGAGATATTTTTCGGGTTCAATTTTTAAAATTATGTTTGATTTTGGTTCGGGTTTTGGTCCTCTAGAACAACATCTCGAAAACAATATTAAAAATATCAACATAAATCTAAGAACCAAATAAACACGGGTTAAAAAACAATCAAATCTCACGCTATAGCGTGGGTATAATCCTAGTCTTGTATATTAAAGCGGGAGACATTTTCATTTTAGTCGTGTTATAAACTTTAGGATAAAAATTAACCTATAGTTCATAACAACTCTTAAAAATAGGATTAAGATGAGTTTTGTTACTTATATTTATTTAAAAATCTAAATTAATAAAGATGTAATGAAAAAATATTTAAAAAGCTAAAATAAAAAAAATCGGTTACAAATTCGGTTCCGGTTCTGGTTTGGATTCGATTTTTCGTGTCTATCAATTTAGGATACCTTTTTGGTATTCTATCGGGTTCGGTTCATCTAATTTGGTAGTTTTTTATTTTAATTTAAGACTTATCCAAATATTTTTATTGTTTGGATAAAGTTTGATCCGATATAGATCGAGTTCGGGTTCGAGTATTTATATATAAAAATTCAAAATTAAAAGAGATTTACTAGAAAAACTCTAAAAAAATTTGTTTTTGATTTGGTTCGGGTTTAGATTTAGGTTTAGGTTTGGTTTTTCAAATACACAGATTTATGATCTATTAAGGTAATTTATCGTGTTCGTTTCGGGTTCGGTTTCTATAATTCAGGTTAATTTCGGTTCGGATTTTAGACTTCTAAAATAACATTCAAAATATCAATATGAGTTTAGGAACCAAATAAACACGGTTGAAAAAATAATTAAATCCCAAATTATAGTCTGGGTATATATCTAGTATTATGTGAAAGTACAAATTATCAAAACTACATTCACATAAATAAATAAAATCACAGTTTTTAAACAAAAGAAAGTACAATTATTGAAATATCAACACTATATGAATTAACAACGGTAAATAAACGCGCACCATTCATGTGAATTTGGTAAATTCTATATTTAATTAACAGCAGAACAAGAGCGTCTTACTTCACCTTCTTCACCAACTTTCACACCCATTACACTCATCTTCATAAACGACTCAGTCCATCTTTCAAAAAAACTTTCTTCATCATTGGCCAAAATCTCAACTATCTTCCTCGTTCGATCATCTTCCATGAGAGCTGAATCTGTCTGAAACAAACCCTTATGTGCCTGCAGATTTTTGTAGTACTGGTTATCAAATGTAGATGATGTTTGTGGATCATTGTTAACAACCATAGTTGTTGGATCCAATGAAGATGAACACTTTATTGATAGTGTTTGTGCATATGAGCTATCGAGAGACGCATCTATAAGTTCGAAATTGCCTCTTGGATCTTTCTTAAACCTGCTGTTGAATGTGTTACAATGCGCAGCTCCAATAGTGTGAGCTCCTGAAACCATAAAAATAGAACAAAATTTTATTTTATTTTTGTAACCTTGAAGTTCTGACCGAAATCCTAATCTCCGTAGGTCCGGAGTCAGCTCTTAGTCTGTTTCCTCTGGAATATTCTTTCTCCCAAGTGGACTCGAACTAGAAATCTTATTTATGTAGAAAACTACTAGAGCAAGAGTAATTTGGTAGAATCGAAATGCACGTACCGGAGAGAACGACTAGATCTTGAACCGATAAGCCTTTAGAGGTAAAAACATTGATCATTCTATCAACTGTGAAATCGGTATCTATGATGTTTGGTCTGACATTTGCTGCCATTGAGACCGTCCCGTCTCTTCTTCCTGTTGGTATTGGAACTACTGGTCCCCCGAGCTGTCCAGAAAATACTATGTAAGAATATCCTATGTGTCTTTAGGTTCAATAATAAGGATCAAGTTAATGCATAACAACAACAAAACAGAGTTATTAAAAGCCAATAAGAAAAAGAAGAGAAAGAGTTTTGTTTTGATGCAAAATTCTGGTTTCAATTGTCAAAATACTAGATAATTTTCCAAGTTATACACGAGATCATTTTTCTAAAAAGAAAAAAAAATTGTTATGATTTTTTGTGTTATCGATTTTACAAGATACTAAAATAAACAAAAGATAATAATATTTTTTACAAACTTTTTATATAATTTTTGTAATATAAATATCATTATAGTAAACAAATAAAAGAACATATAATGTTTTAACAAATTTCAATAAGAATAACTCAGTAATCAACTATTCTGAAAGCCAACGTGAGAGAGTTTTTTTTAGGTTTTTTTCTAATATATAAAATACAGAGAAAATATATGTCTTGGAAAAAAACATCTTATATGTATAATGTGAATTTTGATGAAATTCTTACAGCTTCTACGGCATCTCTAGCAGCAAGAACAAGAATATCAGCGCAAGAGACTGTGCCTGGACAAAAGATTTCAAGGACATTTTTAGCTCTTTCTATAACATCAAATCCTCCAAGAGACGCATTCCCAGGATCAGTTCGCTCTGTACCGTTCCCTCGAATCAACACTGAGCCATCACAACCCTAATTCAAACAATATTGTCATTGTTAATTAAAACCGTGTTATGCAAGAAAGAAAGAAACTAAGTCCTTGGTTAGGCCTTTGGCTCTAATTATTTCCTTGAATGGCGTAAAGCATCATTTCTACGGAAAAAAGAACTAGGAGCACAATCTGAGCAATCCTTGTACTTAAACCAGTAACCGACCACACGGGAGATAAGAAAAAGATACAAGTCCTGAAGGTACCTGAACAAAACAGTCATGGAAGATGAGACGAAGGAGCTTCCCAAGAACTGATGGATCAGAAGTTGAAGCAGATCTAACAGTATTTCTGACGATAAACTCAGCTCCAGGACATGAACCAGTGTAGAAGTTGAAAGAGAGCTGAGCTACTGAAGAAGAAAGAAGAACAAGTAGAAGAAGGAAGAGAAATAGAGATGAGAAGAATGTCGAATTCCTAAAAATCACCATTCTTTGAACGTGTCTTCTCTTTGAAAAAGGATACTGAGGTTGTTTAATCTATGCTTAGAGAAAGAGAAAAAGAGAGAGAGAACGGTAGTTGATGTAGTAAATGATAACTGTATATTGCATTTGGTGTTTGTGTCAGAATTAGAGATGGTTGTGTCAGGAGAATTTAATGACAGTCTCTTATATGCATGCATCAGAATCATCCATATCTATCGACATCAATATACATAACAAGGTCTGGAATTTTTTTGTAAAACGTTTTTATAATCCGGATGGTTGGAACTATGGTAGAATAT
This sequence comes from Lepidium africanum, assembly GCA_900406405.1. Classification (NCBI taxonomy): domain Eukaryota; kingdom Viridiplantae; phylum Streptophyta; class Magnoliopsida; order Brassicales; family Brassicaceae; genus Lepidium; species Lepidium africanum. Next base: position 40,153 of record OVAX01000278.1, on the reverse strand, counting down.
TTTCGCTATTCAATGAATTTTCGCTCTACCATTCGACCATAGCTGTATTGGCCAAAGTTTGAGGTTTTATATGTTACTACGTAAGTGAAAAGGTGAATCCAATTAGTGCATCACTGGAAGAAACACTAAAATAGTATATTATTTTCGATATTGTGACAAAAAGTAGACTTTTATCCGAACAAAGTGTTTTTTTTTTGTTCTTAATTCATATAAAATCACTCATTATGGTAGTTATTTAAGTTTTCTTTCTTTTTGCTTATTATAGTACATGTCACTTTTGCGATTAAAAGAGAATCTGTAAATAGAAAATTTGAAGAAAGCGATTCACTCCTTAATATGGTTGAGAGTCCTTTGCTTTCATGTCGTTTTGTAGATTATATAAGTAGATAAACTTTACAGGAAACATGATTGATTCTGCTTGGACCACGTAATTTTTTTTTTTTTGATAAGCATGTAGATATCATTAGATGAAAACTAGCCTATACATATAGAACTTGCTCAAAAAAAAAAAAAAAAATAGAACTTTATACAAATTGGTTAGAGCAGTTCCAACGAGGTTTCTTAGAAGTTCTTAATATTAAAAAATGAAAAAATTACAAAAGTAAGAGAGAGCGGATAATTATGTTTAGAACCATTTCTTATTTTAGAGATTTAAGAAACCTTAAGAGACGCATACGTGTCAGTTAGTTATTGGTTTAGTTATTGGACATAGAGTTTTATCTGGAAAAACAAATTGGATCTGATGAGAACAATGTCGTCGATCAAGGCGGCTCAGCTTGGTCTTAAAACCACCTCGTCGGTAATCAAGACGGCTCAACGCTCATGGCCTGATGCCATTTGCTTGGGGCACTTATTCCATGATTATTGAATTCTGGATTTTCGTCTCCTTGATTTCATGGAACACGGGGGACTACACTTTGTGATGGTTGTAGTCGTACATGGATGAATCTTCTTGTTGTTGATGGTTGTAGTCACACACGGGGGAACACACTTTATGATGGTTGTCGTCGTATCTTCTTGTTGTTGATGGCTGTAGTCGCACACGAGGGACTACGCTTTGTGTTGGTTGTAGTCGCACATGGAGGACTACGCTTTGTGATGGTTGTAGTCGTACATGGATGGATCTTCTTGTTGTTGATGGCTGTAGTCACACACGGGGGACTACGCTTTGAGTTGACTGTAGTCATACGTAAGGAGAATGAGCCTCACTTGTAATACATATTTGGGCCTTTGGTCCAATAGGGTTAGTTATGTTTTTTTTCTTAAGAACCTCAAGTGAGGTTCTACCATTGGAACCCAAAAAATGTAAAACCCATTTAAGAGTTCTTAACTTTATAAAAATTATTATTTACATTAAAAAGATGTTTAGAACCCCTGAAAGGGTTCTAATGGTTGGAGATGGTCTTAGTCTTAGCTAATCCAGTGGGTCATGAGGCCCATGAATCTCTTTTTGGATCTTCGAGCATTGATAAAGCTTCTAATTTCCTCGTCAATGGTCTGAAACATTGTTGTAGATGGGACGAAAAGATCGTTGTGTAGGCAGTTGTTTCGCTGGCGCCAAATAGAATAGACGATGTTGTGCATAATAATCTTCCTAAGCAAAGCCGGAGAAGAGGCTGAACGTCTTTTCGTCCGTGACATTAAGTCGGACCACGATGTGAACATATTAGGTGGAAGATGCAGTCTTTGAAGAGTTAAAGTCCAAATCGCCACACTATATTCACATTGAAGCATCAAATGGTCTTTAGTTTCTAGGAATTTTGAGCACAAGCAACACAATGGTGAAACATGTAGTCCCCAAGTGGCAAGCTTCGATCTTGTTGGTAGTTTATCCAAGTGAGAGACCCACAAATTGAAAGCAAGAATAGGAAGCACACCTTATATAGAATGCCAATTCTGTAACTGGTCTCTTGGCCTTAGCTCTTGCCAAGTTTTTGTAGTGGAGAAAAATCTGCTCGTGTCACTACTAGTACACCAATCATAACTATCCTCTAGCTAGGGTGATAGAGGTAAGGAAATTGTTGTTAAGTGCACAAGGAGGAGAGTTACACAGTCTGCTCTTGACTATGAAAAATTCCAGTATCTCCCAGTTATAGCTTCCAAGACTGAAGCTTTAAGTGGTATTCTAAGCATTGAGGGTCCATTAACTCCTATATGGTTTATAAGCGGGCCAAATGGTATCCAAAAGTCCATCAAAAGTTTCAAGATTTACCGTTACCAAGCTTGACTCTCATGAACAAAGATGCGGTTTCTTGCAGTTTAAGGATCACTTATTCCAAGTGTCCGTTGACTTGGCTTTTAGGGACCAAAAGTCTGCTGCATTGGAGAAGTGATGATACTTATGCCAAGCCACCCACAAAGAGCCTCTTTTGGTGAAGAGATTCCAAATAAGCTTTAGATTAAGTGCTGTATTCCAGGATTGAAAACTCCGTAGCCCTAAACCGCCTTCAGTTCTAGGCCGACAGACTTTTTCCCAAGCGACTTTCAAATTGCATTTATGCCCTGTCTGACCTGACCATAGAAACCTTGAGCAAAGAGATTTAATTTCCTTAATGAAACCTTTTGGTAATTGGAAAGTAGACATCCAGAAAACCATAGTCCCTGTGATGACTGATGCTAGTACCTGTGCTCTCCCAACAAATGAAAAGGATTTGTTTTCCCAGCCACTGAATTTACGTTTCAGACTATCCATGAGAGGAGCATAATCTGCAATTGTTAGCTTGCGATGCATCAGTGACAGACCTAAATACCGGATAAGGAGCGTTCCTTTTGGAAAACTGTACACATCTATTGCACCTTGCTCATCTTTCGATTCCCTGCCACAAAAGCTTAGTTTTCTTCTTGTTAACCGATAAACCAGACCATCCTGCAAAATCCTTTAAGGTTTCCAAAATACCATGTAGCAAAGAGCAAGACCCATCAAAAAACACCATTATATAATCCAAAAACATCAAGTGCGATAAGGCCAAACTTGAAGTTTTAGAATGATATCGGATATATTCTGATTTGTAACGGGATTGAAGAAGCTTGGAGAAAACTTCCATAAGAAGCACGAAGAGGTAGGGAGAAATAGGGTCTCCCTGCCTTAGTCCTTTTTTGCTCTCAAAATACTTTCCAGTAGTCCCATTTACTAAGACTGAGAAAGTCGGTGTTGTGATACACTCCATGATCCATTCAGTGTAGTTCAAAAGTAGACCAATTCCCTGGAGAACAGCTCTCACAAATTCCCAGCGTATGGAATCAAATGCCTTTCGTAGATCAGCTTTCAACATTCCCCTTTGGTAGATGCTTTTTCTATTATAACCATGGACAATTTCAGAGGCTAACAAGATGTTTTCTGACAATAAACGGCATGAGATGAAGGCTGATTGTGCAGGAGAGATGATCACTCGTAAGAGTTTCTTGAGCCTATTAGCAAGAAGTTTCAAAATGACCTTATATAGTGTATTGAGGCACGCTATTGGTCTGAAGTCTGATGGTTTATGCACATTGGGAATATTTGGGATCAGAGCTAATGTTGTGGCGTTCCATGATTTTAGCATCTTGCGAGAGACGAAAAACTCTTGAATAGCCACAATAACTTCACCATCAACCACCGGCCATGCAACTATGAAGAATTCTACCAAATAGCCATCCGGTCCACTACATTTGTTACGAGGCAGACTGAACAAGACATTTTTAATTTCTGAATCTGTGAACCGTACTCCTATAATACCAACCTGTTCAGTACTACAAGTGAAACTCAGCAAAGTGGAGATATCAGTCTGCTCAAAATTTGCAGGGTAAAGGTCTGGTCCAAGCAACTTTGAGAAATAGTTGTCACAAATCTCTTGAATACCTACAGCTGATTATAATAATTGACCATTTTCATTCTCAACTAATCGAATAAAATTGATTCCTTTACGAGCATTGATGACCCTGTGGAAATAACGTGAATTGTTAGCTCCCTCTTTGAGCCAAGTTATCCTTGATCTCTATCTAAGATAATTCTCTTCAGCATCTGAGAGAGTTTTCCACCTATTAAAAAGTTCAGATTCTACCAAAGCATTCAAAGGTGAAGGATCAACTAATGTTTTGTTTTGGCCAGCCAAGAGCTCATCCCTTGCTTCAGCAACACGCAGTTCAATGTTGGAGTAGTTGACCCTACTGAAATTTTTGATGATTAGCTTTAGTAGCTTTAATTTTCTAGTGACCCGAAACATACTCAATCCTACAACAGTAAAAGAGAACCAAGAGGAAATCATGAGTGGAGTGAAGTCAGAGTTTTGCAATTGGTAATTGAAAAACCTGAATTGTCTTTTAAGCTCAAAAGAAGGTAGGGCCAAGGAGATTGAACGACGAGCATGATATAAAAAATCAAAATCACCAAAAACACCCAAAGAGAGAGGAAAAACATTAAACCACTCTATTTTTTTTTTGGAATGTTCATTATCTATATTGTCGGAGTCCTAGGCGTTCGGATTTTTGGGTCAGGTTCGGGTTGGGTCCTTCCGGATTCAGTTCTTTTAGGTCCAAAATATTTATACCCATATAGGACCCGTTACTATTTCGGTTCGATTTTGCGTCAGTTCCATTCGGGTTCGGGCTGGTTCGGGTCCAAATTTAAAAAACCTGAAACTTACCCGAATACCTAAATAACTGAGAAATATCCCAAAAAATGCTAAAAATGCCAAAACAAATACCTAAAAATATCATAAAAATACCTAAAATTACCAAAAATATGTTCATAGAATACTCTAAAAATACCTAAAAATATTATGAAATCAGATCTTCGGGTACCCGTTTGATTCTTAGTTCGGGTCCGGTTCTTCGGGTCTTAAATTTTTGTACCCATTCAGGTATTTAGGCATTTCAAGTTCGGGTTCGAGTCTTCTTTTTCAGGTTGAGTCCAGGTTCAGTTATTCGGGTCCGGTTTTTATGCCCAGCCCTAGTCGGAGGTGAATCCGAGATACAATTTTGGTCCATAAAGACGATGATTAGAAATCTCTAAGTCTTGAACTCGGCAAGATCTTCAAAGCCTCATCTCGGCCATACACTACCAGCTCGGAGGAGTTCCTTCTCGGGTATTCGTCAAACAGAAGAAGGAACTTGGACGACACGTCATCAATAAAGAAATGAAAATTTTCCTATCCTGATATGAAAAATTTCCTAAAGTCAAGCATGTTTGTTAGGATAAACATCAAATCTAAACAAAATGAGATATTTCTAGATTCAAACAAGATTGTAACTGCCTCTATAATCTATAAATAGAGGTAGATATCCCTTAAAAAAAGTATCAACTTTTTGTCATAAACACTAAGCAATATAATCAACTTGGCATTCTCTATTATGGTGATCACTTTGTTCTTCGAATTGATCAGAATCCTTACCCATCTTCCCTCTATATTATCAGAGTTGGATTAGAACCTTTTGTGCTAAATCCATCTCGAACAGTTGGCACTATATGTGGGGAAGACATCAAATGACTTCTTTACGCAGAGGAAAGAAGGAGATCGCCAACAGCAAAGATGTCTGAAAATGACGTCACCATCAACTCATCGGAAAGAAGGGGTTTGGACCTGATCCCGGAACAAACATATCTGATTCTCGGATCAACTTTTAACTCTGTTCAAACTCAGGAAGACATTCGATAAGAATCTCGAGAAGTTACGGAACTTCCTAAACCACCTACTGAACCGCCATTCTTGGAACCTTTGGTGCGGAACCTGTTGGAACAACAAGAGGCAGCAGATCGCAAGAATGCGAAGCATTTCAATAGGATCGAGGCCAAGTTCTATGATGATTAGGAATGATTTCATTCCTCTGCAAGAAAACCGACCTTGCGAGGAAGTGCTAGCGAGTGTGCAAAGGAACCTATTCGGAAGTACACTTACTTCACTTCGAAACAACACTTTGGGACATAACCAACTCCCAATTCAGAAAATCCCAACACAGAAGATGCAAACCATGTTGGACGTTACCACCGTCCTCAAGATGATAGAGGAAATAAAGTCGTAGTTTCACCAAGCGACCAGCTCAGCACCCGAGATTGGAAGGATCTCTATTTAAGCACACAACTCTTCATTCTCCCCGAAACTAAGAAGAGTTTTGGTTAACCAAGGTCCAAGAATATGTTGTCCTTCATATGATGGGACAAAAAATCCTTTGGAATGCATGAGTGCGTGCAATGTCATGATGAGAGGGACTAGCTACAATCTAGGAGAAGAGGACGCGGCATATTATCAACTCTTCGCTGAAAATCTAATTGAAGACGCGTTAGTATAATTCACAAAGTTACCAGCGGAGTCGATCGAAGGCTTCAATCAACTTTCCGAGTTGTTCATGAAGCAATATGCGATATTTGTGAACCAAAATAGTTCAACAGCCGAGTTACAATCTTTAAAGCAAGGATTCGATGAATCCTTAAGGTTATATCTCAGACAATTCCAAAAAATAATGACTAAAGCGAAGGTCAGCAACGATGTCGCAATCGAGGCCCTAAGAATCGAAATGGTAAGGGATGAGGCTTTACAAAGAGACCTCTACGTAATTCGGCCTCTCACTATCTCGGACGCTCTATGCAGATCAGCAAGACATGCCGAGTATCTTGAAGAAAAGCAGATTCTCACAAGAGGTCAAAAAGCTCAACGCGATTCCAGAACAAAAGAACCCAAAGATGAATACCAAGAGCCGAGAAAACAGAACAACAGAGGAAGAACGAGTTTCGTGACAACATTTCAAGTCAGTGAAATTAACAGCCCTACTGGAAAGGAACCTTGGAATAATTCCTACAATCAAAACAAGTACTGTGCGTATCACAATCAGAACGGCCACGCGACTTTAAAGTGCAAGCAATTGCAGAATCTACTCGCTGAGAAGTTCAATAAAGGGGAATTGACTGTCTCGGAAGAAGAGACCTAGAAGTTCAAACTAAAGAAACCAAAAAAAGCCGAGTTGCGAGAAGCAACACATAAAGCGGTAGCTCAGGAAAACATTACGAAAAATAAGTCTAAACGCGTAAGACTCGAAGGAGAAGCTACCGACTCGGAATCTCCAAGATTCGAAGTTAATGTTATTATAGGAGGACAGCAATCCTGTAATGACATGATAGGATCAATGAAGAAGTATGAGCGAAAGGTCGTAGCAACGTTCAACCTCAAACCAACAGCCCAATCTGAAAATCAGAACGTCGGTTGATTTAGAAATCGCATTCACAGCAAAGGACTTAGTTAACAAAATCTCCAGGGCAGAAAATACTTTGGCAGATGCCTAAGCAGCTTTAACTTCAACAACCGATCCTGTCCAAAGGCGAATCATACCGGTGGAAAGCATAGACAAACCAAGTATCGACTTGGCAAAAAGAGACTTTGTTATTGTCTCAACGATTTCCGACACAATAGGAGAACCCGACATGGACATGCGAGACATTCTGCAACCCAGAGAAAAGAAAATCGATTAGTGAGATGAGATCTTTGCATACATCATCGATTGAGAAGCTCCAGATGATAGATGGACAAGACGACAACTTAAAGCCAAGTGCGCCTTCTACGCTCAAGTTGATGGAAAGTTATATTGGCGTAGCATTAATAGAACTTTACTTACTTGTATTCACGGTCACGAGACAACCAAAGTAATACAAGAAACACATAGAGGAGCCGGAGGAAATCACACATAGTGAACGATGATCCTACTTCGGTACACAGAGAACGATGATCAGATTACATGATAACATCGGTACCAAAGTAATACAAGAAACACATTGATGGATCTGAGATCCTACTTCGGTACACAGAGAACGATGATCAGAAATCTCTAACTCTTGAACTCGGCAAGATCTTCGAAGCCTCATCTCGGACATACACTACCAACTCGAAGGAGTTCCTTCTCGGGTATTTTTCAAAGAGATGAAGGAAGTCGGACGACACGTCATTAATAAAGAAATGAATATTTTTCTATTCCGATGTAAAAATTTCCTTAAATCAAGCATGTTTGTTAGGATAAACATCAAATCTAAACAAAATGTAATATTTCTAGATTCATAAAAGATTTTAACTGCATCTATAATCTATAAATAAAGGTGGAGATCCCTCAAAGAAAGAATCAATTTTTTGGTCATAAATACTAAGCAATATAATCAACTCGGCATTCTCTATTATGGTGATCACTTTGTTCTTCAAATTGATCAGAATCCTCACCCATTTTTCTTCTACATTATTAGAGTTGAATTAGAACCGTTGTGCTAAATACTACTCGAACATCTAGAAAAAAAACAAGTTCACCTTTTATTTTGGAAAAAGCTTTAAGTAGAAATTTTTTGGAAGTTTTCCCAAAAATTATCACTATTATTTAATTCTTCAAATTTTCATGTCATATTTAGCATTCCACCATTTTTTATAATTATTAAACTTTTAAAAACTAATAAAAAGTTTAAAATATCATTTTTTTGGTAGGATATAATATCATACTTTAAAGCAACTGAAAAGTGAAAAAAATATTGGTTAAAATTAGCAAAGCCATAGAATTCACACACCTATTTTTTCTTGGATAACTAGAAACAATTTTTTATGGCACTTTTTGTGTGATATGTCTAGTTTCTATATTTAGAAATTTTTTTCTTAAAATACTGCAATTAGATCGTGATATAGTTAACAAATTTTATTCAAAATAAATTAAAAAGACTCTCAAAAAAGGAGGAAAGTAAAATGACCAAGAAAAATATATGTTTTGGTTTTAATATTTGTTTAACAATTCTCATGATTATTTTGACAGGTATGAAGCAACCAACGTCTTAATCTATTATTTTTGGATGTTTTGATTTAATGCACAAGCAAAATGTCCCCCAGGAAAAAAGGCACCACTTAGCAAGGACTTACCACATGAACTTTGTGCTAAACCTAATGGACCCAAACAATGCCAAAGCTATTGTTATCAACTAGGATATCAGCACCAAAAATGTGAAGGAGCAAATTGCGTCTGCATCAAATGCCTACATGATCCAAATTGATTTGTCTTTGAGTTTGTAATTTTCTTTTTTAACATGTACTAAAATATTGTTTTTTTTCTTTTAATTTTTACCTAATATAAGACGTGATTTTGGATGGAACACATAATTTTATATATGATCTTTTATTTGTCAAAATAATAGTTTTATTTTGTTGATTGACAAACAAAATTTAGACCTAAACACGATTGACAAAAAACATGATTACCGAACTAATGACTCAAAAATCTATAGTACGAGTCCACTTTTTAACATGTCGAGGTTAAAAAGAAATGAGTTTTAGATGGATTGAGTTTTGTCAATCTTGTTCTTAATAGAAAAATTTGAGTACAGAGCAAAAAATAACACCTAAATTAGGAGACAATTTTCCTATCAATCATAGTTAATTATTCAACAACAAAAAGACATTAATCACTCTACTTTTTTCTAAACAACATTTTCTCTTTCTTCTCTTTCTCTTTCACTATCCTATTTTCTTTTTCTTTTTTCCCTTAGTTTCTCTATTTTTTCTTCCTCTCATAGACCCTCTTATTCACTTCCTTCTTTTTTTTTCACAAAATTCAGATTTGTTATTTTTTTTTTGGCTTTCACATTTCTTCTTTTCTCTCAGTTTTTTTCTTTCTCTTTCTCATTAAAATTTATTTCATGCTAATTCAATTTCTATGCGATATTTACAAATTTCATGATCACGTAAATCTACACCAATGGGGTTTCCTTGGAGATACATGAATGGGGAGATACATTCATGTATATGATCCAAAGTAGGATCAATTTTCAATTTCAATCTTGACTTCCTTCTTTTCTGATCACCTCATTAGCATGTAACGTCTTCAAGTGGATTGATCTACTTTCGGAGAGATTCGATTTGGAGTTAACCGATTATCTATTTCTCATGTCTAATATATGGTTTAACGGGTAATATATATAACTTAGCGGATATTTTTGTGTATTACTCACGTAATATACCTGTTAACCGGTAAAGCACATAGGTTAGCAGATAATACATTACTTAACGGGTAATATATATACTTTAGCAAATAGTAAATGTATTAACATGCATTACTTTTAAGTTAGCGGATAATAAATATGTTGGCCATGTAATAAATAAATTAACGGGTGTCGGTGAAGAGCGTCTACTATAAGGCCTCTCTCTCCCGACCATGATGGCGATTCCTAGGAGATGCAACTGCGTTTTGATCCTTCTTCTCAGACGATGATTCTTCACAGATCTAATCGTTCCAACCATGTTATGGTTACATCTGTATATGTTTTCCTGATGAAAATCCGAGTAAGATCTGATTACAATTATCAAGGATGTGAGATTGATATTTGTGATGACATTACAATCGCAGATTCACATCCAATCTAGGTGCTGAACAGAAGAACTCCTCCTGATGAAGAGACCCATGTCATCAGAAATGCCATTGATCAATATGTAATAAGTGAGATCTCAAATTCTGTTTTCTTCCTTGTACTAGGGATTTGCATCATTGATCGTAAAATTTTTTATGCAATGTCAGAGATTAAATTACAATTAGTAATGAAGCTGCGTTTCTAATCTATGTCTGAATTTGATTGTGAACTCAAAACAACGATATCAGAATTTATCTACTTCTAAGGATTTGGTCCAATAAGTGCCAACCTTAATTCATTGTCAGGGTTCCTAATTCATATCACTTCGTCTAGGTTTTGGCTTCCAATCCAGTCATGTGGTTTCATTATTTCCGATATGATGTTTGTTCTATATATTAAGACGTCAATATAGTACTTAGTAGTTTCTTGATTTCATCCTATATGATTTTCTCATTTACATATTCATTATTACCAAACCTGAGCATTTTAATGAATTGTAATGAAATGGTTCTGATTTTTGATTGGGATTTCATCTTAATTCAGACTCTTTCTCTAAAACCACACATTTTAGAGGGTGACTCAGCTTTATGTTCAACCCACGTGGGTGATTGTCATGATAGTTTGTTTAAACAAAACATTAAGATCGAGGTGTTTCCTTTGTTTATTGCTTTGTGCTCATGAACAAGGTTATTACTTCTTCTTGAATCAAATGCTGGAAATATGGATTCAACTCAATGATCTAGGTATCTCTATGTTTAAAAGCTACTTAACAATGAAAATACCCATATCGTATTAGAATTTGTTCTTAGTGCATATTAATGGTTTCTTCAATCCTTTAATTGCATTATTCAGGAAATTCAAGTATGGGAAGACTAAATCATATCTTCTGATTCTTATTTCCATATTGTTAATGTTGAGATTTTCTATGGAATCTAATTTCAATGACCCACGATATTTTTTTGATTGGAAGCAATTAGTTTTGGGCCATAATATCTCAATATCACACTATGATTACTCTATTTCCATAACATTTTTTCCGTATATTGTAGCCGATATGTTAATGAGACAATCACTGAAATTTTGATCATGACTGTAATTTCATTAAATTACATGATAACATCTCTATTATTAGGCAAAGCTTTGAAGCCTCCAATGGGTCCGAGCAAACCATCATCTAAGCCAGCAACTCCACTAAGAGGTGTTAGCTCCAAAACGATGATGGTCATATCGACTATGTCGCCACACATAACGCCTAAGGACACAAAGGATAAAGTAGGGACAAGTAAGGAGTAGGACAAAAGTCCATGAAATTCTAATATTTTATTATTTATGTTTACTACTTTATGTTGGAATTATCAAGGTATTGGTAACAAAATAACAATAAGTTATGTTAGAGATATTTGCAGAAGCATAAATCAGACTTTTGTTTCTTTCAAAGACTAAGAATAATATTGTCTTTATGGAAAAAAATCAATTGCATTTTGATTTAAATACGTTAGTTTCTATATAACCAAATGATTTAAGTGGTGGTTTAGTTTTATTTTATTCTGATATTTATAATGTTAATCTAAATCACAAAGACAAAAACATGATAGATGTATCCATCGAATTTAAAGGACAAAATCTGATTTTACTTTTATTTATGGAGAACCAAATCAAACTAGAAGAGATTATGTCTGGAAAAGACTAATTAGAATGAGCATCTCACGAAATTCCCTATGGTTAGTCATATGAGATTTTAATGAATTATCTGGTAATCATGAAAAGCAAGGAGGTTCTCAAAGACATGCAAACTCCTTCATTTCTTATAACCAAGTGATTCAAGATTGTGGCCTTGTAGATTTTCCAAAACTTGGCAACACATGGTCATGGCAAGGTGTACCAAACAACAATATAGTCTGATGTATACTAGATAAAGCCTATGGAAATGAAGAATGGCATGACTTATTCCCATAATCGAAATTGGAGTACCTTAATATGATATGTTCAAATCATAGACCAATTTTTGGGAGGTTTAGTGATCAGAATTTCCTACATCACAAACAATTCGTCTTTGACAAAAGATGGGTTGGTAAAACTAGATTTAAAGAAATAATTAAAAAAGTTGGAAAAGTCTACCATGTCGTCGATGAGTATCATTCTCAGGCAAAATTAAGCAATGTTGTCGTGAGATTTCTTATTGGAGAAATAAAAATTTACTGCTAGGACACCAGCGAAATATGGAATTACACAAAATTGTTAAGGATTTAGAAAACTATACTTTAAATAATACAGAGAAAATCATTAAAACCAAATCAAACCTTAAACATACATATGTGGATGAAAAGGCTTACTAAAAACAAAAATAAATGGTCCGGATGGTGATGAAAATACTAGATTTTTCCATTCTCAAACAAAACAAAGAAGAGCAAAAAACAAAATAATTGGTTTGATGAACAATATGGGGAACTGAGTAACTAAGGATGAAGAACTCCTAACTATTTACTTCCAATGGTAACAATAATGTTTTATTCTATGAGATTGAGTAAAAAATAACGGATCCAGACAATCTAATCCCTATGAGAACAGCCACTGAAGAAGAGATTAAAAAAGCTTTTTTTATGATGGATCCTGGGAAAACTCAGGGAACAGATGGAATGACAGCCTTATTTTCTTACAGAATTCATGGGAGATTGTTAAGGATGATGTGACAACATTAGTTAATAATTTCCGACTCACAGGTTCCTTCGAATATGGCTTAAATAAGACAAATATCTGTCTTATTCCCAAAATTTCAAGACCCACAAAAGTGATGGAATTGCGACGTATCAGCTTATGTAATGTTGAATATAAAATTATATCCAAAGTTTTGTGTTTAAGACTTAAAAAAGTCTTGCCGAAACTAATTTTTGAGACCTAATCAGCATTTGTTGTGGGCAGACTTATCTTAGATAACATTATGATTGCTCAGGAAATGTTTCATGCACTCCACACTAACAAGGCGGTTAGAGGAAAATTTATGGCCATTAAAACTGGTATGAGGAAAGCCTATGATAGAGTCGAATGGAACTTTGTCGATTGTTTATTACATAAACTAGGTGTTAGCGATACCTAGATATGATGTATTATGCACTGCATCACTAGTGTAGAATACTCGATACTTTTGAATGGGATACCCGGTGGTAAAATAATTATGCAGCATGGGTTAAGACAAAGTGATCCCTTATCTCCTTATATCTTTATCTTATGTACAGAAGTTCTTATTTCCAAACTTAGAAAAACAGAGCAAGATAAAATTAATTATGGGTATCTCCATAGCAAGAGAAAGTCCAAAAATCTTGCATCTCTTGTTCGCGGATGATGGTTTGTTCTTCTGTAAAGCTAACAAGGAAGAGACCACCCAAAGTTTAAAGATTCTCAAGGAATATGAAGGAGTGTCATGCCAACAAATTAATTTTGACAAATTATATCTCCAATTTGGACATATTATACCTGATACACATAAACCGAAACAACACACATTCTGGGGATCAACCAGCTAGGTGTGATGGATTCCTATTTAGGTATTCCGGAAAAAAATAGGCGGGGCTAAAACAAAATTCTTTGCCTTTGTAGAGAAAGAGGCTCCAAGAAAGGATCAATAGTTGGTCCTATTAATTTTTATCCAAAGGTCGCAAGGAGGTTTTAATTAAATCTGTCATGATGGCCTTACCGACATACGTAATGTCATGTTACCGTTTACCAAAGACTATTGTGATAAAATTCAATTCAGCGATAGCCAATTTATGGTGGTTTGTAAACCTAAATGGCATTCCAAAGGCATTCATTGGAAGAAATGGAAAAAGGTTTATAAACCTAAATCGGAAGGAGGTTTGGGTTTTCGGTCTTTGGAAGAGTTTAACTCTACTCTCCTAGCCAAACAATTATGGAGATTATTAGACTTTCATGACTCACTCTTTACAAAAGTGATGAAGGGGAAATATTATAAAAACCCAATGCCCTCTAGCAGCAAAAACAAATGCCAATCCATCATATGGTTAGAGAAGTATTTCCTTTGTCAAATCCTTAGTTAATAGGGATATCATCAGGAAGATTGGTGATGGGATATCAACATTCGTCTAGCAGAGTCCATGGATCCCTGATGTTTTTCTGCCCCTAGCCAATAGCATAGGCCCGGTTCTGTATCCGGACCTAACAGTTGATTTGTTCATTGGTCAATAATTTGGGTCCTAGCGGGAAATCATACTTCGACAATATTTTGATCCTAGTGATGTTAAGAGAATGTTGAGAATCTCTGTTCCTAGACGGCAGAGATGAAAATACTGGAGTTGACATTTTACTAAGACTGGTAGATATTCAGTTAAATTTGGACATCAAACTGAGGAGTCAAATACCCTATTATACGTGCGATGAAGTTTGAATTGGGAAAATTTATAAATGAGAAGGCTTTGAATTGGATGAATTAGTTTTGCTAATCAGATTAACATCATAAGTGGAATTTGACGCTTAGGACTCTCTCTGTGATCTAGAGGGTTTCCCTCATTATTATCTGATCAACTTTCCTCTCTTCTTTGAGTAGAGCACTTCTTTCTGGTCCTTAGACTATGGTATCTTCTTTCCTTAAACTGAACCTCATCACTATCTCCTTTCCTTTTCCACCGGAGATTATTCTCACAATCACCCTCCTTTCCTAATCTAATCCTGTCATATTTTCTGATATCTTTGAATAATTATGGTTTTCCTTAAACGCCAATACAATCAACAGCTATTTGAACCAATTTCTAAAATACAACGATACCTCACACTTACCCCAATTAACCTTCCTCCACCACACCATTCTACTCCGATTCTGGTTAACGAGTAAAACCATAGCCAAAAACCTCTACTAGGTGATCCAATCATTATCCTTGGAGCCAATCACTCTTCTAGAGAGCACCAAGTTTAAGGTTTATGATGAGAATGCTCTGAGTGTACTGGGTAGACTTCTAAACCCTGACTGCCAGATAATGGCAAAGATGATTGGCGTGATGCAGAGAGTGTGGAGGTTGAAAGACAGAGTGAGAGATATTGCGCTATCTCGTGACAAATTTGAAATTGCCTTTCAGCGAGAAAAGGATCTATAAACTATTTTAGCAGAGCGCTGATACAAGGTTAATTATACCAATTTAACCTCTCGTGCGTATCGTATCGATGTAGCACTTAAGGATCAAATCCACGAAGACCAATGGTTATACTATCAATCTCTAGACAAAACTTAAGCTAAAAAAATCAAATAAAGATGGAATCGAAACAAAGCAATAAACAATATGAAAATAAATAAATAAAAGCATCAGGCATCAGAAATTCATCGGGATATAGGAAATTAATTCAGGAAACTATTCATGGCATACATTCAACCAATTCTCGACTTAGACATAGAATTCTAGCAAACCCACTGTCGTGGTGCCTACTACTATGTTTATCAACCTGGTGCTCCTAACTATCATTGGTCCTAGATGTAAACATACATTAATGAATTAGTCTAATAGGTCCACAACTTTCCTTAACAATAAACTGTCGTTGGTTAAGGTAATTGCTCATCTAAGCTAGTTCAGGCATCTAACAAGCTTTTGGAGAGTTAAACAACCTAAGATCATAGACTAGGTGGCCAGTCTAACCTAAGCATTAAACTCAGTCTTAGATGGAGAACACATAACATCGAGCCCTATTTGTTCCTAATTCATTGAATACCTAAATTTCTAGAAATCCCTAAACCTGATTGGTAAACTACTCAAGCATAGTAGAAAGAACAAATAAAGAAGAATAATAGAAAAACATAATGATAAACTAAATTAAATAGAAATAGGGTTCAGAAATCTTCTCCAATGGTGTTGTGGAGGATAGAGATCTTCTCCCTTAGAGGTTACAAGAGTTGCTGCTGAAAATATGATTGGATTCCCTAAAAGTTCTTAGAAAACTATTTAAATATGCTAAAAACATGTCTGGTACAAAATAAGAAAAATCTAATTTTCTCTTCGCAGTATCAATGATCGATCGAGCAAAGGGTTGATCGATCGATCAAGGGGTAGAATGGTCGATCATGATCATAGCAGGTCAATCATCAGGTCGAGCGGCAATTTTCCAGAATACTTGATCGATCGATCAAGGAGTTGATCACTCGATCGCGTATGTTCTCGACCAGAATGACATAGCTTCGGTAAAATCATCATATCTTCATAACTACTTGTAAGATTTACCTCAAACCACCTCTAAATGAAAGCTAACTCACGTGTATATTGTTTGTCTAAATTTGAGCTCAATCCAACGGTGGGAAGTCTTTCAAACAAAGCCAAACTTCTGATGCTTCTACAATATTCTGCATCTCTTTATACTCGTTTTCACTCAAAAAACCTTATCTTCTCCAAATGTGTCCTATGACCTGAAAAGACTCCAAAACAAACTAAAGACTCTAAAATACATACTTTGACTCAATAAAACCTTGGAAAACAAGGGTTAAAAACCGATAAAAATGCAGTATGTCAATTCCCTCATACTTAATCTTTTGCTTGTCCTCAAGCAAACAGAAAATCAAGTATGAGAAAGAAGTTTGAAAATGTAGGAACTCTTTTCCCCCTCCCCCAAACTTAGCTTCCTGCTTGTCCTCAAGCAAGCAAAGACTGAAAAGAGGTTTGAAAACGCAGGAACTCCTTCCGTCCTAAGAATAACACAAAAACATTCTCTTTAGTAAGCGACATGAAAACATACCTGACAGAATCGAGACCACATTGTACTTCCCTCGACTTTACATCTATCCCAAGCAAACTCCACAATCCAAACAAGAAATCCGAATTCCCCATACCGACCTCCTAAAGTATCTAAGTGCGGTCTCATCGAGGAGATATAGATCAAAAGACACATGGACTCTTCCTCAGCCTAGAGACTATCTTCTCTATGGTTCATTTCCTTTCATTTCATTTAACCAATTTCAACCTACTTACCTGGGGTATCTTTTTATTCTTTTTATTGGCTGGTTCTTTGGTAACTCAAATGATGTAAACACGAGTAGCTTCATTGGACTCTCTCAGTAAGCAACAATACTCGAGTGAAAGGTTATGTCATTAGAGTTATCCTCAGATCACCAAATTCACTCAAATACGAGTAGCGTCATTGAGGGACTTTTATCCTCAGCCTACTATAATGTACAACTTTGTTATATAGTTACTTCAGATTAAGCATAAATGCTTGAAATGATTAAGAGAAGGGAACCATACTCACACTGATAAGTCTTTCAGGACTGAAAAGAGGAACCCGATCTGATGTATACCAAGCCCCTTGACAAGAAGATTAAGTCAGGTTAGGGGTGAAGTTGACATGAGATTCTTCGAATACCCGAAAGGATATGAGTAACGTTGAGAAGTTGCACAATCTCTAGGTTTTCCAATAGTCATAGATCTTTGTCAAACTTGCAACAATGGTCACTTAAGTTCCTGAAAATTCGGTTATTCCTCGAAAACTCATAGTTCCCTACAACGGTTTTGACTCAATAAAACAAAGACTGACACAAGAAAAATAACAAAAGAAAGACTAAAAGAGAAAACAAAAGTAATAAAACGTGTTAGTCACCACAAGTGTACTCCTTCAGATTTACTTCACAGCGTCCCAGTGTGAAAATAAATCTAAGAGAAGCACAACTTACACAAAAAATATTATAGTAACATAAAGAGAGACAATGGAGAATTGAAACGAACCTGAGCGTTTAGGTCAATCGATCTCTAGGAGGAACGATCGAGCTTAAGTGTTCAGAGTGTTGGATCGAGCGATCGTCAGTGATGAGGTCGATCTAAAGGTCGAACGCAAAAGTTGATTCTGGTCGGACAAAGTGCTCGGACATCCGAATTTCCACCTGAAGACTGCCCGACTTCCAGAGTGGAAGATCTCCTGACCTTCTTCATGGGCTTACGTTCACCTACTCGAACTATTCTCTGTAAATCAACAACCAAAGAAAAACAAAGATTTCAGTTTCTCCAAAAGGCATGAGAAAATCAGAAATCTTAAATTGGAATGAGATTACTGTGAAATCAATTGCTAAATTCAATAATCAACACATACAAACATCTAGTAATGCATCAATCAATCAAACATTGTCTTAATTTCAATCCTAAATTCTCAAATTTCTCTAAAATTCTCTTTCAACCTAAACATCAAAATCGACTAAAATCTATCTAAAATATGGGTAAAGAGAACTCAAAATCATCATATAAGAATGAAAAACACAAGAATTTTGCA
The DNA here is from genome assembly GCA_900406405.1 of Lepidium africanum. Classification (NCBI taxonomy): domain Eukaryota; kingdom Viridiplantae; phylum Streptophyta; class Magnoliopsida; order Brassicales; family Brassicaceae; genus Lepidium; species Lepidium africanum. The sequence goes on along the minus strand of OVAX01000278.1, from coordinate 21,576 downwards.
TCAATCATGAAAAAGTCGAATTTCATCAAACCTAAATTCCCAAAAAGTTTCGAAAATAAATAGAGTGATAGAGAAAAATAACCTTGCAGACTGAAAAAGAGAGTTAGATAATCAGAAAGAGGATGAAAATCCAAATGGATTAGGCTCAAAAATCACTCAAATCCGATTAAAAACGAGGGAGATATGAAGGATTGAAAAAAGAAGAAAGTGTTCTTATGATTTCTCAACTTTCGATCCAAAAAGTGTTAAATTTCATACATAAAAGTTGTTTCTCGATTCAATTTAAGTGAATTGAACCGGATTTCAAAATCAGAAGACTTACTTGGCTTGATGATCGATCGATCATGTGCAGAATCGATCGATCAACGAGTATCTTCTCATAACTCTGCTTTCGACGATCGATTAATCACTCTTGTGATGGTCGATCGTCTGGTTGTGTGTGTAAACTCTGTTTGTCGATGATCGATTGATCACTTGAGGAGTGGTCGATCATGAGGTCGAGCGTATGGCTCTGTGAAGACACGATCGATCATTATCATGATGGTCGATCACGAGATCCAGTGTAAACCTCCTGGTAGTCGAGGATCGATCATGCCCACCGTTGATCGATCGATCACAGTGTCTCGATTAGATTTCTCTTACCTGAAACAGACGAAAACAAAAACAAGAAAAACATAAAAAGAAAAATGCACAAAATAAAAAGTACCTACTAGTAGGTTGCCTCCAACTCAGCGCTTGTTTATAGTCGTTAGATTGACTTCAGTCTCAAATGTTAATCATGAGAATCAAAACGTTGAGCCAATGCACCTTTTGTCCTTCTCTTGTCAAGGTAAGAAACCAAATGTGCAACATAGAATGCAATTATCCATTGCAAAGATACATATTTCAAATCAAGAAAGTTTAACACAAATAGAGCACATATTTTGAAGGTTGTCTTGATGGTGAGATGCTCATAAGAGTCAAATGCATTTAGTGGAAAAATAAAGTCAACTTCAGGCTTGAATGAATCAATCACAAAATAGTCAACTTCATCTCCATCAATCATGTAAAACACAACATGTTCTTTGATATACATGCATTTTACCACATTTTAGCTACATGGTTAGTATCTGTTTGCATCCACTCGCATCACTTTAGAGTCCTCTAGGCTTGCTTTGCATTCATTTTGGCATACACATTGCATTTGGAGCATCTCAAGTACTTTGGAGCAAAAATGAGCATTTTGGAGTGAAATTGGCATGAAAACTGCAAGGTTGAACCTGAACTAAAGAGAGCCAGTTTCCTGGTAGCCTGGAGACCAACCAGTGCAGACAGAACAAGCACTAAGCCAAACAGCGAATTGAAGGCCAGAGTTCCAACTCGTCTGCCACCATTCGAGCACAGCTCAGACTCGCCTGTACACCAACGAGTGGAGCAAAGAACCAAGCCAGAAATTGCAATTTTGGAAGCACTCGCCAGTATGACTCGCTACCGACAGAGGCGAGCTAAGGACTGACTGAAGCTGAATGGTGAGATTTGACCCCCAACTCGCCAGTGACCACGTGAAGCAGCATCAACCGACTTCATCTATTTTTGACCGACTTAACCTGATGCTGACTCGGATTAGGGCTTCCATGTTTTAAGACTTATATATATACCCCTTTTAGCAAAAACGGCATCATCCTAGTTTTTGCTACTTTTGGCCAGATATGAGAATACTCTCTCTGCCTCTTTTATTGTTCTTTGCTATCTTGAATGAAAACCATTGTTCTTATTTGAATTTCATTTTGGTTAGTGAATTTTACCTTTAGTTTTGATTTTTGTCTTTCATTATGCCTTCTGTTTTTGTCTTTGAAGCTGTCTATCCACTCATGGATAAGGAGTAGTCTGGTTAGGGTTTTGTGAGGAGATGAAGTAGATCTAGGCTTGATTATGGGTTTTTTATGTTATTGCTTGAATATTGCCATATGTTTCATTAGATTGAATGTTCTTCATGCTTATTTCAACTTGATCACTTGAAATTTGATTCGTAGGCTAGCTCACCCAGAAGGTGTTTGATGATATGCTTGGCCTAGGTTCAGTCTTGGATTGATGCATTATGGCCCAAAGGATTGGATCAGAGTGTCAGTTGGTTGTTTAGGATAGGCTCGTTAGTGCCAGTTTGAGCGTCTGATCACCAAGGGATTGAGTTAAGTCGCACTTGAACTGAGAGTTCATGACCACGGAAGTGGCTTGTTTACATGTTATCCTGAACCGTTACTTGCCTATTTAGGTTGATAGATGAAATCCAAAACCCAGGATTCGGTCTAGTTCGTTGACTTCACTCTCCTCACAATCCCGTCTTTCTCATTTGCTTGCATTAGTTGTTGCTCTGTTTAGCCTTGATTTCTCTATTTTCTGTCTTGATACCCTGTTTACTTGTCTGTCTATTTTAGAACACAATTTCTTTCTAATTTTTCAAAATTTCTTTGAAAGAACAAAGGATAGCATTATGGAGATTATTTCCGAGATCAAACTTCTTAAAAACTTAAACCAAGTCTTAAAATCTCAGCTTTAAGCTCCAAACAGTGAAACTCCTTTTCCTAACAAACGGGATCGAACTCTCAAACTTAGGAAAGGAACTTAGCTAAACGCGCAAACAAGAAAAGATCTCGAGAGTTAAACTTCGTAATTCCTTCATTTGTTCATACTTACGAGTTAATCTTTGGCAAAGTTCACAACTCAAATTAGAAAAAAAATTCTCATTAAAATAATAATGATGTATTTCATTACACAGAGACGACTACAAGAACCAAAGAGACGACTCAAAAGAAACGAGACCACAACTACCATGAGTCAAAGAGATTACTTATAAAAACGCCAATCGGTGGTTACAAGAAATCAAAGGAAGAAATCTAAAAAATACAAAGATTCAGACAAAAAAAGATAGAGTAATCCCTAGTATGATCATTCACTTCGACGCTTCCCTAATCTCGAAAACCGGGACAACCAAGTCTCCGGGTTGCAATGGCGTCAAGTTCTCCCGACTAACGACTTTCTTTGATTCATTCAACTTGGCAGTAATCAAGTTCGTAACTGCCGTCGGGATACTCACACCACGGTTGGAAAGCAGTTGGAGAACATTTATAAACCCAAGATATTGGGCATATGTCAACCAGGCCTCCAGGTTCAAGTCCAAGTCGTTGAAGCGAGCGCCAATTCAGTTGAAACACTCAGTCAACTAAACTTGAAGATCATGGTAGATCTTCTTCTTCTGGTCATTTAGAACCTGACTAAGTCGCGAGTCGAAGTTCCCCTTTATACAATCCAACTCGGATTACAACCCTTGAATTTATCATTAGCCTTCTCAGTAGACTTAGAGGCTTCCCCGCAATCAGATTCGGCACATTTGAACGACTCCGTTAAAGTCGCATTCTACTCTGTTAGACAAAGAACGTTTTTATGTTCCAGCTTCAACTCGTCTTTTAGACGAGCAAGTTCTTCTTCAGCAGCAACGACCCGAGATCTAGCTTCCACTGCTTCAAGATGATTATGGCCAGCCCGACCAGAGGGGTTAGAATTCGTCCGAACGTTTCCGTCCGGGTTAATACGAGATCTTTCTCGCTGGGACATAATTCCATTAAGGCAAGCAATAAACTGCAAAGAGTCCAACAAACTTGGTTAAAGAAGATCGACATCAGAATAACGAAATGAATACAAACTCGTAAAAATAACTTACCCGGAATAGCAAATAGGTGACCTCTTTATATTCCTCCCGATTCTCCATCCGGTAAGGAGAAGGGAGAAAGTCCAGCGTCGTTCTGATATGACGCATCAAGTCAGCGCACTCCGTAAGAAACTCCAAGATTGACCTAGGATCTGAGTGATCGAGAGTGAAATGGAAGTTGGGAATTCCCCTACTTCTCCCACGAGAAGCGCCAAAAGCCCCGGAACGAGTAACAACTCTAGGGTAAGAAATCGTAGAAGATTCCACCTTGGGCCTCTTGGAAGATCGCGAAGTTCCACAACCAGAAGACGAATGGACTTCCACTATGTCCCTAGTCAGGACAGTAGAAGAATGGGTGACTCTAGAAAAGCCCCAGAAAGATGAGCATTCATTCCCTTTAAAGCAGCATTTAAGCCCTCATCAACATTCGGAAGTTTAAAATCATCAAGACACATTTTTGGAAGTTACAAGAAAAAGTACAAAGATCGAAGAAGGGATTGAAGTCGGAAGAAGACTTGAAGAAAACTAAAGAAAGTCGGAGAAAATTTATTGCAAATCAGATGAGTGGTAAAAGAAGAGGATGGCGCGGTATCTATAGAATTTTATTGGAAGCCGAAACGATGTCAAACAGTAATAATTACTTAGCGGGTAAAAACCTAGGTGACCGCTCGAGTAACCCAATCGCAGACTGACACGTGGACCGAAAGTTCTAGAATCAGGTAACTTTCCGACTCAAAAATTCTGACTTAATTTTCTGAGTCTGGGGGGACAATTGTTGGAGGTGAATCCGAGATCCTACTTCGGTCCACGGGAAAAAATAGGCCCAACATGCTAAGTGTTCAACTCGAAAATAATATCGAAGTGTCAACTCGGATGTTCAAGCTATCTCGGAAGCGTGCTAAAATTTGAAGGAAGTCGGATGACACGTCATCAAACGAAGAAATAGAAATTTTCCTATTCCGACATGGAAAGTTTCCGAAAATCTAGCTGGAATCTTCTAGATAAGATCAAATCCTAGAAATTGTATATTTTCCTTTATTGAATCTGTTTTGTAACCACCTCTATGTTCTATAAATAGAGGAGCGAATCCTCCAAAAAGGGGACCAGCTTTTTGGTACACATTGAACAATAAGAGCAACTCTTCAAACCATTACTTGCATGATACTCTTTCTCTCCAAATCTCTAAAGGATCCTTGCCCAATCTTCCTCGTCTTTAATCAGAATTGCGGTTTGGTTCCTTGTCCTAAACCTGGTTCGAACAGACATGGAGTTCACCACTTGAAAAAAAAAAGACCAATGGCAAAAAGAAAACAGAGAAGAAAGCTGGCAAAACAGGAGGAAGATTGGATAAAGCTCCAGATAGTAATCGGCCGAAACTAGAATTGCGAACGGCCTTGTTGTTTTCGTTGTCACTAGCGACAACAAAAGCGACAAGCGACTTGATTTTATGTTCTTTTCGCAGTCGCTGCGGCCAGTCGCTGCAACTGATCGCTGGTTCAGCGACTGACCATAGAACAGTCGCAGCAACCAATTTTTTTTTCTTAAAATAAAGAAAACAAAAAGTAAAAATATAATACAAAATATAATAAGTAGAATAAAAGTAAATTAAATTAACAATAAAAAAATAAATTATATATTAAATTTTAATGTTAATATTTTTTATTTTAATTTCTTAGATTATATTTTTCAAACTATATAATTTTTTATTTATTAGTTGATATATATATATATATTAAAAAATTATATATGGATATTTATACAAATTTATTAGTAACTACCAAATTTTAACACAACTATTATGCATTTCAAATTTTGATTATTTTATTTTTCTTTACATTAATTTGTTTATTTTAGTTTTATTTTTGTTTAACAATATATTTTAGTGAACATATATTTTTGTTGTTTTTGTATATTATTTTTTTTATTTTAAAAAATATTGTTGAAAAAAAAATTTGAAAAATTTTTTTTAAAAAAAATTGATCGATGCGACGTTCTTTTTGCAGTCGCTGGTTGCTAGCGACTGATCATAGCGACTTGTTGCTGGAAAATCCAGCGACTGCAAAAATGGTCGCTGGTTGCTGGTGACTAGTCGGTGAACTAGCGACTGGCAAAAAAATATAATTTGGTCGCTGTCGTGGGTCGTGTCGTTGGTTGTGTTGTTGGTCGCTATCGCTGACGACTGCCAAAAGAACGAGGACTACATATTAGAGAAATATAGGCCAAACTTGCGAAAGAAAAAGAGAGAGAAACTCTCTCCAAAGAAAGAGACGTTAAAATTTATCTTTTAAATTGTTTAAGTCTATGTAACATTGTTTAAATCGTTGGGTTAATTAGATCAATATACATAAGTTTTTGAAAAATTAAAAATTTGATACATGTTTTCAAAATTTTAGGTTTTTTTTAACAATATTTGTCAAATTTGACTATTTTGCACTTAATATACCAAAATTGAACAAGTTAAATCAATATTATTTTTTGTAAATCGAATAAGATATAAGTTATATTACAAATGTACTAAATGAGTTAGATAACTAATATATTGAAAATTCGGTAAGATATAAGTAGAGAATATAACAATATTTTGTACTCGGTAACAACATATGTTCTCCAATACAAAGAAAAGATAACATAAATATCCAACACATCAAATGTGTGCCAAATTGTAACATGAAAATTATATTATCATGTATAAACCGCATAATATCAATCTATATAATTGTTTACTGTGTGTAATAAATATATTTTAAATGTACACAAATATGTATATATGAATAAATAAAAACTTTATCCGATAACACCATATATTGCATGGTAGATAAGGAAAAACATGAATATTTAATATATCTATTATATTGTTTACTGTATTATTACATATGTTAGGTACATAGATAGATAAAAAGTTTAACAATTATCACTTTTGATTAAATTGTTACAAAGAGCCATTATTCAAAAAGTTACATTGAATCTAATTGTTTGAAAAGATGTGTCAAAAAATTTTAATAATCTAGTATAATTTTTCTAAATAATTCAGGGTTTAAAAATAACAAATAAAGTATTCAGGAATTTATTCATTTTTTTGTAAAGTTCAGAGTTTTTTTTAACTCGTTTTCCCAAATTCGGTGTGAATTTGGCTATTTTCGAAATGTTTTAAATGTTAAGGAAAACAAGAAGTGAAACGCTGTCGTTTGGTCTAAAAAAATAGTTTTGAATGTGTGGTGGAACGAGGTCCAACGGTTGAAGAAGCAACCTAAATGATTTCTACATAGCTGATTACTTCATCGAACTACTGTAATTACAGATTCCACCATGGCTGTTCCATTTCTAAGCTCTTCTCTTCAACTCACATCTTCTTCTCCAATTCTCTTCACTAAACTAACAACAACACCAATTCTACACAACCAATTCAACCAAAGAACAACATTCACATCCACCAAACTCCGTCTTTCTCTCCTCCGTCGTAACGCCGTCGCTGATTCCATCGTGGCTAATCAAACAGAAGGAAATGAAGTTCTTCTAAACCCTGAAGAAGAAGAGAAACGTGTTGAAGTGGCGGATTATGATTGGACGGAAGAATGGTATCCATTGTATCTCACCAAAAATGTCCCTGACGATGCACCTCTTGGTCTCACTGTGTACGATCATCAAATCGTCTTGTACAAAGATGGAGATGGAACTCTTCGTTGTTATGAAGATCGGTGTCCTCATCGGTAAGAGATTTTGATTTGGCAAATTACAACCTCAACCACTCGTTTTGGTTTAGGAACATCTGAGTTTTGGAGTTTTGTTCTGTTTTTTTAGTTTGGCTAAGTTGTCTGAAGGACAATTGATTGATGGAAGATTGGAATGTTTGTATCATGGTTGGCAATTTGAAGGAGAAGGCAAATGTGTCAAGATTCCTCAGGTTTTTGTTCATTGATTTTGCTAATAATGGCAAATTCTTTGAGATATTGTATTAACTTACTGGTTTTGATTTTGATGAACAGCTTCCTCCAAGTGCTAAGATTCCAAAGGCGGCTTGTGTGAAGACTTATGAGGTTAAGGATTCACAAGGAGTTGTTTGGGTGTGGATGTCAACAAAGACACCACCAAATCCTGATAAGCTTCCTTGGTTTGAGAATTTCGCTAGACCTGGTTTCTTTGACATTTCGACTACTCATGAGCTGCCTTATGACCACTCCATTCTTCTAGAGAATCTGATGGATCCGGCTCATGTTCCTATCTCTCATGACAGAACTGATTTCACTGCTAGAAGGGAAGATGCTCAGCCTTTGGTTTTTGAGGTTCTTGAGCGAACCAACCGTGGTTTTGCAGGGACTTGGGGACGGGAAAAAGATGGTAAAGGGAGTAATTTACTTCGGTTTGATGCTCCGTGTGTTCTGCAGAATAACCGAGAGTTTGAAGGGAAGGATGGTGTGAAGAACTACTTCTCAGGGTTGTTTCTTTGTAGACCTACAGGGCAAGGGAAATCTATGCTTATTGTTAGGTTTGGTGTCACGAAAAGATCGGCTTTGGTTTCGGTGTTACCTCAATGGTTTTGGCATCAGAATGCTTGCAAGGTTTTTGAACAAGACATGGGGTTTCTATCATCTCAAAACGAGGTTTTGATGAAGGAGAAAGTACCAACTAAGGACTTGTATCTAAATCTAAAGTCATCAGACACATGGGTCGCTGAATATAGAAAGTGGATGGATAAAGTTGGTCACGGGATGCCTTACCATTTCGGTCATAAGACCATATCTCTCCCAAAGGTCCCTCCTGTTGTGGAACACGCTCCTGCTGGGCTCATTGCAGCTCTCTCTGCTACTTACCCTGCAAAAGGTGGAATTGGAACAATGCACGCTCCCAATTTGGCTAACCGGTACTTCAGACATATAATCCATTGTAGAAGCTGCAGCAATGTGATAAAATCTTTTGAACTCTGGAAAAATATCCTTTCTGCCACAGCAGTTGCTTTGACGACTTTGGCCATTTTGGTGGTTAGTAGACAGTGGAAGGCTGCACTGTTAGGTTCAGCAGCATTGTGTTCGGCCGCAGCTTATGCTTGCTTTACAGCTATAAAACTAAACACCAATAACTTCATTAGAGCACACAGAAGACTATAAAAATGTATCCTGCCATGTCTCATCTTCTTCCTACATTATGTATTTCATGAAATACCATATTGCTTGTAAAGCAATTATAATACAAAAGGTTCTAGTGTTTGCCATTACAGTTTAACCATGAAATTTTTGTTAAACTGATTCTAAGGCTCTTTGTTCTAAAACTTGAGCCATTTCTTCTCTTTCTCTTTGCTTTCTACAGCATTGGAAGCAGCTGCTTGAGCTTCTAATGTGCTTGCCAGTGCCTTTCGAACTTCCTTCAATCTTCTCATTGCAGCCTCTGAAACAACTTTATCTTTCTTGTTTCTGTTGACCATCTCTTCTAATTTCATTGCTTGTAGCTTCAAGTCCTTGACTTCGTCTTCGTATGCAACCAGAGCTTTCCTGTCAACTGGACCTTTGTTTTGCCTTTTTTTTACAGACTCTTTGTTGTTTACTTTCTCATTGCGATCCGAAAAAATTTGGTCGTTGATTAAGCTAAACAAGTCTGGCTTTGATTCTTCTTCCTGTTTTGCTGCTCTAGCTGCTTCTGCAAACTTCTTCTCACGCTTCCTTTTCCCACCTCTGCTCCTTTTCTTCTTTGGTTTTTTTTTTTTGCCTTCTCCGTTCTTCATATGCTCAAGAGCATAATCCAGTGACCGCTTTGCTGGAAGTACCTTTACTAAGACCGGATTTAGTGTCCCTTGGCCAGAGGCACCAAGACCCATCCCTTCACGATATCCCATATTTGCCATCATTTTTGAAGCTATTCCTCTGGTGTGGTTCTCCCACTTAGCAAATAAGGCAGTGTCAGTTTGGACGCCACTTGGTTGATCTAAAAAGCCTATGCCTTGTGAAGGTTCTTCATCATAATCGCTTGAAACCGATTCTTCAAAATCTGAAGCACTCCCTTCTTCTTGGTCTTCATCTTTTTCTCCGTCATCATCAGTCATCTGAGCATACTCTGATAATGCCATTGCATCAGATCCTAACTTTGCGGAGCTTCCATCATCTCTAAAAACAACTCCACCTACTTGTAACTCATCATCCCATGATTCAAGTTCAGCCTTTCTCCATTGATCATATTTACTGCCAGACAATGCCCATATTCTGGACCCTACCATGGATTGATTCCACTCAGTCCGTTCATAGTTCTTCAGAGAAGATAATGGCACATCTAGTCCTGCATTGATGCATAGCAGTTAAGTACCAGACTGAAAACTTAGCCACAATTCAGACTTACAAAATTCTAATGCAGTGACAGTATGAAAACATAAAGCACAAACTGTAAAAGTAACTAATAATGATCATCTAATAATGCTTGATACATACCATGTGATAAACGACAGGAACTGCCATACCAACACCTCTGTTGCATGAAAAACTTGCACATCTGCACAAATGCGGTGCAATGTTAGTATCTGAGACACAAAACAACAATAGCAACAATGCCAACAGCAACCATCTGAATGTAAGCTTTTTCACAGACACTATTCCTGGCGCTTACCTAAACAGCTACATAGACAAGCAACACCGAGGCTTTTAACAAATTCTAGCCATTGTAGCCTTTTAGAAACCTAGTTCGCATTAACCTTCTAAGAAAAAGACCATTTTGAACTTGTTGAAACACAGAAGAACTGAGTAAAACACTGAACAGATGGTACAATACTTCGGTAGAGGAAATGTCACAACAACATAAATAAACCTGATAATGAAAAACTGAGTAGGACTACAAATTTCTCACCATCATACTCTCAGATGTTGGTGTAAGGAAAGAGATCTTTGCAGAATCAGAGCCTTCAAATCCAATAATGCGACCATTATACCAACGCCCATTAATGTGTCTGAATCTACATTTTGATCCATCCAAATCCTTTTTCTCTGGCTCCAATTCATTTAGATTCTCAGCTTTTTTAACTCCAGCATCATGACTCAGACCATTCAGCACAGTGTCAGCTTCCTGCAATAATCGAGCACGTTTTAAGTGCAAAAGCCCTTCCTCTGCTTCCCTAATTGCTCCTAGAAGCTCTTCATGTACCTAATTAAGAGAAAAAACACAATGCAAAGGATTCAAGAAACGAATTCTTGTAACACAAACATTAGGTTGTTCACAATTAACGATTCTCAGAGACAAAATCTATGATTCAGAACTTATACATATCGAGAGGACTCACAAAAACCGTTGAATTTTTGGCTATCTTAAGTGATAAACAGAAGAGGATATGAATCGTAGCAAAGTTAGTTCTATAAGGAAAATTTGAGATTTGGTTTCGGAGAATAAGATTTTACCGAGAGGAGTTCTGGATTAGATGGGTCAGAAATTAGGGCTTCTTCAATGGCAGAAAGAGATTCTTTCTGGTCATTAAGTTGTGTATCGAGAAGATGTTCGAGGGCTTTGTCTTCTTCGCTCGCCATAGCTAGATGACGGAAGCGGAGGAGACGACGAGGAAGAGAAGCTAGAAAACAAATCACTCGGGTCCCGCTGAGGATCAATGGCTAAATCAGTCTTCCTTGAAGAAAAAAGAGCTAAAATATTCTCCTCTAAAAACATGATTTAAATCATATCTTTTAAAATTTTGTGGTTGTTTACGTTTCTGTCCCCATATTTCAAAAATATTTACATGATCCAAGTCCAAACCCGTTAGAAACAAACTCGGATCCATTTTGTTTTTTTAGCAATAACCTAGTTCCAAAAAAAAAATTATTGTTTCTTCGTCTCTCATAGAAACGATTTTGTCTTCTTCTCACTCCATATTAAACCATAGTTTTTTCATTCGATTGGATGCAGCCATTAGTTCACCAAAGTTCTGAGTTTCATATTCTTCAATTTCTTTTCCATTTCTTTCTCTTTCACGGATTCCGATTCTCTCATTCAGTTTTCTTCTCACTCGGATTCCAATCCTCTCAATGTATCCTTCAATCAGAGTCAGAGAGCCACGTATTTGTCCACTCGAATGAGAAAACTGTAAATAGTTTTATGAAATTGCAGAGGCATTGGAGCAAAGAACAATGAGGTTTTGAACAAACAAAAAAAATTGCAGAGGCGCTTCAAGAGATATGCAGAGAATTTCTTGAACCAGCTGTAGAATCAAATTTGGTCTCTTCCTCATACAACATCAGCTTCTTTGTTACTAAATTCAGAATCAGAGATCAACAAGAAGCTTCATCGATTGATTTGCTTTGTTTGGGATTGACAGTCAATCAGCAGTAGATGATATATGTGATTGTAATTCCAGACAAAGCAGCTAATTTGCTTTGTTTTTCCTATTCTGTTTCAAATTGGTACATTAAAGCAATGTATCCTGGATTTAAACTTGTCTTCCTCGATTCCTTAATGGAAGTTCTTTGTATAGATTTCACTTTACTGAACTTGGAATTTGTGATGATTGTTTATACTTATACAGGATGACTTTCAAAGCTTCTATTATTTTTGTTATAATGAACCATACGATTCATTGAACCAAGCAAATAACGTAAACCGGTGTAAACCAATGTACAATATTTGTTTATATCTTATAATATAGTGAATCAATATGAAATGTGTATGAAAGTAATGATTTATGATATTGTTAACCAATAATATTAATAAATTATATTAGAGAACCGATGAAATTTTCTTGAATTAACAAATTATGATATTGAACTGATGAAATTTTATTTAACCAATTGATTATTGTTGACGAGATAGATTTTTGTGATTTCAATTGAACCAATTGACTTTAATTGATCCAGTAAATTTTGTATTGAACAGATGAATTATTTAATTGAACTAATTGTCGCATGAATTATCGCTGGTGACGTAGACAACGAAAATAACAAACCGGTTATTGGGTAGATTAATTTTAGTTGGAATGAATAAAGTTGGTCCGGTACATAAGAGCCAAATCTACATTTTAGTATTTTTTTTATTTTATGGTAAAATAAAAAATACACATATTCGAGTTCAAGAATCATCATCAGAATCGGATCTACCGGAATTGTCCACTAGAATTGAACAAAACGAAAAAAAAAAACCGGTTAGAAAAAGAAAATTGGTACCATTTTAATGACCGATATTAATTTTCTTATATTACTTTATTTCTAATTTAAAAGAAAAGAAAAAACAAAAAAAAACAAAAGCAAGCATAGTCAACCGATCTGGGGAGTCAACCAACTATTTTAATATTTTATTTCTCATTTAAATTTAAATCAAAGGGGTTTAAAGTATATAATTCACAAAAGTAAAGTGTAACTCATAGATAACTTTCTAACTTTGTAGGTTAGGTAAGTGGTTAAGTGCATATTGTATCAGAACTAACGGGCAGTGTCTAAAATTTGTAAATTTTTATTTACTTTATTTTTTTTGGTTTGAATTACTTCATTGTAATAAAGGGATCTATTCTCATTAGTAACAACATAATTTTGCTATTAAAAATATTACTCACAAAATTTGTGACAGTTATATACAATTTTTGTTAAAAGTTTATAGCTTTTAAATAAGTTATATGATTCTATTATGTTTTAAATATTTGTATTGTAGTTATTTACAAATTCGTAACAATATCTTTATAATGTGATAAAATATGTATTATTATAATAAATTACTTTTCTACTATAACAAAATAACTTATTATGATTCTGTTCTATAACAGTTTCTGATACTTATATTGGAACTATTTATAAATCGTCATAAATTCGTAATATCTTCTTTAAACAGTGACAAAATATATATATCAGAAGAAGTTATGTTAAATATACTATAACAATATATATACTTGTATTGTAACTATATATTAACAATATGTTAAATATACTATAACTATATACTAGAACTATATGTTAAATATATCAGAAGAAGTTATGTTAAATATATCAGAAGAAGTTATAAATATATACTATAACAATATATATACTTGTATCGTAACTATTTATATATACTTGTATTGCAACTATTTACTTATTAGGACCAAACGTAAGTCTAAAAAATACTGTAGTTATGTTAAATTTTGTTGCATATGACATTAATGGGCATATACACATCATTAAATAAAAAAAGTAACTAAGATATATTAACAGTTTCAAAAGGTTGTCTCAAACGCACAATACATGATTAACATGTGTATACGTTTTGATTTGCAACCATTTTTGTCACATAAATAATGAACTATTATGACAATCAAAATGAAACAGATCATTGCATTATACAACTAAGCTTTTTATAACTTACATAAATCTTAAAAGTTTTGTTATCTATCCACAAAATTGAATAACAAACTGAATAACCGCAACTCGTTTTTATTATCTATCCACAAAAAATCATCGTCTTACCAACCTAAGATTTTTGTAACTTACAGGAATCTTGAAATTTTATGATCCAAAATAAATAATTATAATATGTTTTTTTTGCCAACAGTAATTATAACATGTTGTTAAGACTATTGTTGTCATAAATTTAAACATAAGAAATACTTGGGTATATTACATTAATATATAGGTACACAAACGTTTGACAAAAAAAAAAGTATATATATAGGTACACAAACCTTCATATATATATATATATATATATATATATATTTGGGTCCCGATTGGCAATTGTTTTCGTTGCTTTGAAAAGCAAAAATTTTTGTAATAGATTTAAATTAAACCAATCATATTTTAGTTTGTTTTTTATGATTGGTTCAGTTTAAATCTTTTACAAAGATTTTTGCTTTTTAAAGAAATGAAAGCAATTGCGAATCGGGACCTTGATTTGTATCATCAGTTTCGATTTGTAAGCATTTTCTAACATAAAGAATGGGTTATAAAGAAAATTATGCATTATTACACAATATTATAATAGCAAGAAAAGAAAAATATCATTGTATTATCAACCTAAGATTTTTATAACTTACACAAAGTATGAAATTTTATGATCTATGTAAATGAGTAATCACAATATGTTGTTACAAGAAGAAAAACATTAATGTCAACTTACATGTCAATATCACAATAATACTACAATTTAGCAGAATTGCATTTTAGTCAATTTTTATATATTCACATAGAATATACTACAAAACATGTAATCTAATTTAAAACAACATTTGTAAACCTTTTGAAATTCAGACAAACTATGAGAAGTCAAAATGAAATTCTACATCAATGTCGACATATATTTTCTGTACACAATAGAACTATAAAATATATTAATATTTAAATGAAGTTTTTAGAAGTCAGAACTCTATAACCCACTTTTTTCACTATTTAAAATATATCTATATTACATAAATGCATGTATATACATCATTTTATAAGAAGAAAAAAAGATTAATCAGAAATATCAGACTGTATTTTGATAAGCATAAACGTTTTAATTTACATCTTAACATAAATTACTAGTGATTAGGAAAATCATTTGTGCATTTATGCACAAGACAAAAATGCAAAGAACAAAAAAAAAAATCATTGCATTACCAAAATAAGATTTTTATAACTTAAAAAATCTTGGAATTTTATTATGTGTACCCAAAATTAAAAACCAATTGAGTAATTACAAATTGTTGTTACAAATATAATAATAAATAACACAACTTGCAAGATCTTGTAATAATGTCACACTATACTCTTCCATGTATATATAAACATAGAGCTTCTCCACCAAATTATACAACAAAGAAAAACAACTTAAAGTTCATCATAAGAAACAATATGATGTCAAAGAAGAAAGAGAGCATTGGACGACAAAGGATTCCAATGGTTAAGATAAAAAAAGAGAGTCATCGACAAGTCACATTTTCTAAACGTAGAGCCGGTCTTTTCAAAAAAGCTAGTGAACTTTGTACTCTATGTGGTGCAGAGATTGGGATTATCGTATTTTCGCCTGCAAAAAAACCATTTTCCTTCGGTCATCCGAGTGTCGAATCCGTATTGGACCGATACTTATTGCGAAACAATCTTTCTTTGGTTCAGACACAACAACTAAGGAGAAACTCTGCACCGAGCTGCGAGCTGAATTTGCGGTTAGCTCAAATTTTGAGTGAGGTTGAAGAAGAGAAAAAAAAAGGTCAAGCTATGGAAGAAATGAAGAAAACAAATGCAAGAAGGTCAATAAACAATTGGTGGGAAAAACCAGTTGAGGAAATGAATATGGTTCAATTACAAGACATGAAATTGGCTTTAGAGGACTTGAAGAAGACTATTGTGTCAGAAATTAATACGATGCCGTTTAATGATGTGAAAGAAGATGTTTTTGGTTTTTTTGATAACAACGTCACGGCTCCTTACATGAACATGAATTCTGGTTTCTCCAATATTTACAATTTTACCTATGGAAATGGTTGCAATTGATTCAAAAATGTTTTTCTTTTTCTTTTGTAGAAGAAATTTTATAGGCTAGTATTTTGCTAGCTTTAATTGTTTTCTAATTGGTATTGTTCCTTTGGCAAATAGAAAACAAAAATCTTATATGCCAAATGGATTAAATGTTTTTATTTGTTTGTTGATTTATTTTTCAGAAATACTTTAATGATATATCCTATGCTAAAAGAATATAAAATTTGTTCTCTTCTTTTTTTTGTCAACAATTGGGTCATTAAGATCCTATTCATAAGTCAATCTTCAAACCTATAACAATATTAAGTGGGGTAATTCGTTTCTCTCGAATTAAATGTTCTTAATACCATCACCATCTTTACCACGACAGAAGGATTAAACATGATCTAGATTAAAGACAGTTAAGAAAACTTTGGATATGTATATAAATTGGGACTTATAGTTTAAGTTAACTTAATATCACATATAGAAATTGAAGTTTATAATTTGATATATATACATTTTTTTTTTTTGATAAACCTTATATATATAGTTAAATGTACAATCATATACATGAGCCTAAATGTTTTTAGATTTTTACTTTATAAAATTTATTCTGGTATTTTTTTTTTGAACATTATATAGATACAGATAATTGGATATGGCTCTGCTTACTATCATTGGATATGAAATATTTAGCAAATTTTAGATTTTTGTTGTCTGTCATACAATAAAACTTATAATTGATAGTCTTGGGAAAATGATTTATTTTATCAATATATAAAGCTATTATTCCTCTCTCTTCTTCCTCTCTGCAATTTTCTCTCACCGATAAAACCCAAAGAAGTGTGAAACTTAGAAACTCATCGAATCAACAACCTGCTTCAATGAACCTAGACTATAACGAAACTTAACGGAGACGTATAAACTGAATCTGTTAAGTGACTTACAACAGAATTGAATCCCGTAACAACCCAGCTCACGCGCGAGAAAAGAAGCTTCAAAGAGAACTTGATTCAGTGTAATCTGATTTCAGTTTAATGTTCTATTATCGGTTTAATACTAAACCAAGAACATTAAACCAAACGCAGCTAAACCACTGCAAACCTTGCTTCACACTTGAAACCTTCTTAGTATAAAAGAGACTTCTTCACACTTAGAATAAACACACTTGATCTTGGCTATTATTCTTCAATTCTCCACCTTAGACAAGATCTGATAAATACTTAGTGGATCAAACTAAGGCTTAAACTTAAGTCTCTGCAACATGAAGCATCTTCAACGCTTCACGTAGCTTCCAAATAGGTAGAACCTTTTGTGAAAATATCTGCAAGATTACATGCAGAAGGTATTTTCACAACTTTTATCATACCTACTTCTATTTCATCTCCAATGAAATGGTACTTGACTGCAATGTGTTTGGTTCTGGCATGAAACACTGCATTCTTGGCAAGTGCTATTGCACTTTGAGAGTCACTATTTAGCTCCACACTTCCTTGATGAAAGCCGAGCTTTCCTACTAAAACATTCTACCACAATGCTTGCTTTGCTGATTCTGATAAGGCTATATACTCAGCCTCTGTAGTTGACAATGCTACAATAGATTTTTGAGTAGATTTCCAACTTATCATGTTACCACTTGTAGTGAAAACCATACTTGTGATTGATTTCCTATTGTCACGATCTGCTGTATAATCTGAATTGCAGTATCCTTTGATGATGAACTCTCCTTTCTTCTGATAGCTTATACCAACATTGAAGACCCTTTTAAATACTTGATGATCCACTTAACGGCTTGCCAGTGTTCTTTTATTGGCTTTGACATAAATCCGCTCACGATTCCAACTGGATAGGCCATGTCTGGTCTTGTTACTACAACACTTTGATAAAGAACAGACTTTATATACTTCTCTTGTTCTCCTTCATCTTTATGTGTGGCTGCTTTTAACTCGAAATGAGCTCCAAGAGGCGTGGCTACAACTTTTTACTGATCCATATTAAAGTTTCCCAGCACTTTATGAATATAACTTGTTTGAGAAATATTCATCTGAAACTTCTTCCTGTCTCTTGTGATTTTCATACCTAGTATCTTCTTTGCTTCCCCTAGGTCCTTCATTGATTCTTCAATGCTTGTATCTCAAGCTTGTTAGTGGATGCAATAAGTATATCATCTACATAGAGGAGTAGGAAGATATACGAATTGTCTTTGAACTTCTTTAGATACACACAGTAGTCAAATTGGCTTCTTGTATACCCATGATGAATCATAAATTTATTAAATCTCATGTTCCATTGTCTTGGAGATTGCTTTAGACCATACAAAGATCTCTTCAAGAGGTATACTTTCTCTGGAAACTATTTATCAATGTAATATTCTGGTTGTTCCATTACTATGTATTCATCAAGATGTCCATGGAGAAAAGCTGTTTTCACGTCCATCTGATGAAGCTCCATATCAAAATGATTCACCATAGAAAGAAGATACCTTATTGTGACATGCTTCACTACTAGAGCAAAAACTTCTGTGTAATCAATTCCTTCTTTCTTACTGTAACCTTTTGCCACTAGTCTAGCCTTGAACCTTGGTTTTTCTACTCCTTTAATTCCTGCTTTTCTTTTGAATAACCACTTGCATCCAATCACCTTCTTGTCCTTAGGTCTGTCAATGAGATCCCGTGTGTGATTCTTCCATAAAGAGTTCATTTCTTCGTTAGATGCTTCATTCCACATATCACTGTCAGGATTGTTCATAGCTTCTTCATATGTTACGGTCATTAAATCCTCCATCTTCAGTTAAAAACACACAAAGACAACAATACTATCTTCTAATTCCATGTCTTCTTCTCCATAATCATAGTCTTGAAGTCTTGCTGGTCTTTGTGTGTTTCTCCTTGTACAATCTCTTGCTAAATGATAGCTACCTTGTTTTGTAGCTTCTGGTGATACATTGTCTTGAATTTCTTCTAAATCTGATATGGTTTATGATTGAGTCGTATGTCTTTCACTTTCTCCACCTTGAGAAGTATTCTTTTTATTTCCTGTGACATCATAACTAGAAAAGACATAAGTAATAAAACTATCTGACTCAATTTTATTACCTCCTTTTGCATCCTTGATCAGATCCTTGTATAGCATTTCTTCTCTAAAAATGATTTTTCTGCTTATCGTACATTTTTTGTCTTCTATGAGCCATACTTTGAATCCTTTGATACATTCTGGATATCCAGTGAAGATTCCTATTTTAGCTCTTGGTTCTAGCTTCCTGTTAGTTGTGTGTACATAAGCTACAAACCCAAATCTCTTTAAACCTTCAAGAGATGGCATGACTGAGCTCCATTTTTCCTCTGGTATTTCAAAATTGATTGCCGATGATGGAGATCTAGTGATGACATAAACAGCTGTTGAAACTGCTTCAGCTCAGTACTCTTTTCCAAGACCACTTTCACTTAGCATTGCACTCACTTTGTCCATGATAGTTCTATTGAGTCTCTCTGCTATGCCGTTTTGTTGAGGCGTATATGTTCATGTCATGTGCCATATTATCCCCTCTTGTTTGTAAAACCTGTCAAACTCAAGATTACAAAACTCAAGACCATTATCAGTCCTAATTACCTTTACCTTTCTTTCTGATTGAGTTTCGACCATCTTCTTCCAATCAACAAAGCTTTTAAAGGCTTCATTCTTAGACCTGAGAAAAGAAACCTAAACCTTTCTAGAAAAATCATCAGTAAAAGATATGTAATACTGACATTTACTTAAGCTTAAAGGTACATTAGAAGAACACCAAATATCAAAATGAATATAATCCAACTTCCCTTTGGTGACATGTTTTGCTGTGCTGAAACATGTTTTATGTGTTTTCCCAATAACACAATCTTCACAGAACTTTAGATCAATGATCTCATCGCCTTTGAAACATCCTTTATGTTGAAGAACCTTTAACTATTTGCTTCCTATATGTCATAGTCTGCTGTGCTAGAGACGAGTTGTCTCTTCTTTTCTCTTGTCTACATTTGCTACTGAGGCACACACTTCTGGTACCTTTGCATTTCCTTTGAGAATGTACAATGACTGTCTTCTTTCTCCTTTCATGAGGATGCTACAGCCTTTTATGATCTTGAAAATTCCATTAGAGCCTTTGAAATCACAGCTTTTTCCTCTAATGTTCCGATATCAAGTTTCTTTATATGTCTGGCATGTACCTGACATCATGTAAAACAAAGGTAGTGTTATCAGGGTTAGTAAAATGAACTAAGCCTATACCTTTTACATTACTGAGAGAATTATTTGCCATCTTGACTCTCCCAGTGTTGCATTCCTTTAGGTCAATGAAAATTCCTTCATTGGTGACATGTGAGAGGAACATCATGTATCAAGTATCCACTCTTCTTGATTGAAGTCTCCTTGAGTGAGATTAACTTCTGATACAACTAATCCGAACAAGTCCCTTGCATCATCAGTATTTGCCAACGCTGATTCTCCTTCTTGATTGTTCCCGTTTTCTTTGTTCCTTTCTAGCCACTTGTAACACTGCTTCTTGTAGTGGCCTTCCATTCCACAGATTCAGCAAACTCCTTTCTTCTTGTCTCTGGATTTTTAACGACTTTTACTTCTTCCATTGTCGCTGAATGAAACCTTCCTTGTTTTTGATCTTCCTCTAACGAACAGACCTTCACCATTTGACTTTTGAATAGCTCCTAGCTTCTTTAGTTTTTGTTCTTTAGACGGCTGCAGTAATTACATCTTTTACACTTAACTTCAGCTTACTGTAAGTCAATGTTTCCGCTAGATGTTCATAAACATCTGGCAACAACTTAAGCAACAATATTGCTTTAGTCTCTTCTTCAATTTCAATTCCAAGATGCCTTAAATCTTCGACTAATTTCAGAAAGTCATCTACATTTTGATCAATAGTCTTATCTACTTGCATTTGAAATGAATATACCTCGAGTTGAGAAAAGATCCTATCAGGTAATGTTGTTGGGAGAAACATCTTGTCAAGAGACTTTATCATGCTTGCAGAGCTGGTACAGTTCTCAATCTTTCTCTGAACCTTATCGCCAACAGCCAAGAAAAGCAGATTTAATGCTTTCTCGTCTCTGTCTCCTCGTGCTTCATCTTCCGGAATTTTCTTTAGTATTTCTGGTTGCTTCATATCTTCTTCATTCAGTTCCTTTGGCTTCGGTGGTTTGAGAACATCTTTCAAACCTTGTACTGTAAGGTAAGCAACTATTCTCTTCTTCCATAAGTTGTAGTTTCCGGTACCATCAAAGATAACAATCTTTAACTTATTCTTTGAATCAGACATCATCAAGTTTTTCGATGAATGAAACTCCTTCTTCGTCCTCCTTTCATCACGAACCTAGAGGCTCTGATACCAGTTTGTGCAATTCTAAGCTCGAATTGCTCTGTTTTAAACTTGAAAGAGCGAGAAAATCTTTTAAGCAAAATTAAAGAAGACGAGCATTTTAGCGAGAAAATCTTGATGAGATCCTCCTAGGATTGAACTCTGCAAAGGCTATTGTGATTGACGAGAATGGA
>OVAX01000277.1:78615-95740 GCA_900406405.1 Lepidium africanum | reverse complement strand
CTCCATTGTTGACATTGAGGTGATTTGTCTTCTAGAATGATATTCTAGAATTACCAACACTGAAGTGAGCACAAGTAAGTATGAGAGTTTGTAAGTGATGATTAGGAGAGGTCGTAAATAGTGAATAGGGCGGAGATCTTCGTTTTGATGGAGGTTAGACAGTGGTAGACGGTCGTTGATAGTCGATCTTCAAGTATTCTGGTTAGCTCTGCCGATTTTCGATCCCCTTCCTCTTCGCCCTTCTTCTCCTCTTTATAGGGGTCCTCTTCTCTCTCCGTCATAGGTTCGTCGAAAAGGCAAGCATTTAATGCGCTCAGTCGTCCCTACGTTCGTGGTAGGGGTCAAGCTCGTAGAGCGGCAAGCATTTAATGCGCTCATCTTACCCTACGTTCGTAATAGGGGTCAAACCATTTAATGCACCTAGAGACAACATGTCAGACCTGTCTAATCGTAGCTCGGCGATGACGTGTTGGAGATAAGCGGACTCGAACCGCTGACATCAATAAANGGAGATAAGCGGACTCGAACCGCTGACATCAATAAAACCTAAATCCAAAAAAAAATTGCCGAACGGTCTAGAAAACTAAAAAAATTGATACAGGTTGGGAATGTTTGGCACCTCGATGTCGGCTCAAAATTTGATCCCTTTGAAATAGCTCCAGAATTGATATATACGGAATAGAAATCCATCTTTCATTAATGGAAATTTTTTCATGTAATGCATACTGCTCTGGTTGCTGATTGGGCCGGTTCGATGGCTCTATATGAATTAGCCCGCGTTTGGCGAGCCAAACGAACAAAATACCTTTCTGGATTAACGAGCATTTTCGGGGACCAGCCCGCTTCCAATTACTCAGCCTCAGGGCCTAAGATCAGGCCGAAAGGCGTAGTCGATGGACCCCATGATCCTGAACCGATCTTAGTTGGGATCGCAAATCCCAAGTTTGTAATGGCAATTGGAATGATATTAACTCCTATATATTTATTATCTATGTCACAGTTATGTTCTCGAATCAAAAAAAGATATTGAATAGCTTGTTCAACAGCGGGATTAACCGCATTTTATGTTTTTATGGAAAAAATATTTAGGGTTTCAATACTGGCTAGTTGATTTAATGTTTTGATTAATCTATTTAATATTTGAATTTTATTACGATCGCCGGTAGGAGGCACGTCATTTGGATATGTTTTGGGCCTTTTCCCCGAGTAATGGGCTGGGCCTTGGTGATCATTGTTCGTCAATCGTCGATCATCTGGTGGTAGAGGGCTTTGAATCCCTACGGACCTATTGGAATATAGGCCCATAATTTCTGGGTCAAAGCCCACCTCCTACAATTATGATGTTTGAGAAGCTAAGCAATCCGAAATCAGGTAAAGGTATATTGCTATCTTCACTCCCTTGAGCTCTGTAGTATTCCTCCAAGTACCTGCGGATTACAGAGTCATCTTCATCATGAAATGAACTTGTGATAGGCTCAAATGGAAAGTTTGGGCATGGATCAGGCCAATCTTCAGTTTTTCTCTCCATTATTACACTCGAGCTTTGCTTCTTGCCCTGCGACTTGCTTGGTGGTCTTTTGTCTTTCTGAAGTTTTTTGGTTGGTGCTTCAATGTCTATCATCATGATATTCTTAGATGAACATTCCTTAATGTTTTTCTTTTGCTTTTTGGAGTCACTGATGCTCTTTCCTTGCAGGTCTAAACCAAGTTCCATTCCATGGTGTTGCTAAGATCCTCTGCAGATGATCCAGCAGTAGAAGAGTCAAAAACAAGTACAGAATGTGTAGGAGCTTCTTTGTGTGGAAAGAATACTGTTCTTCCCAACTTATCAGTAATTTCTTCCTGCGCAGCTTGAGCTTTATGAGGCTCTTCACTTTTACCTCCTGATTCCTGATTCACTTCAACAGCTTCTGATGAGTCACTCATGTCACTGGAATCACTCTCTATGTCAATGATCTCAATACTTCTTGTTCCTATTCCTTTGGTTCCACTTTTATTCCAATCCTTCCTTACCAAACTATCACTTGCAGGTTCACAGTCCAGGTTGATTTCAACAGTTATTGTTCCACTTAAACCTGGGATCTCCCTCGCCTTACCTTCACATTCAACCACAACATTATGCAAGTTTTTCTCTTCAAAAGCCTTTCTCAAATCATTTTCTCCTTTT
This sequence comes from Lepidium africanum, assembly GCA_900406405.1. NCBI lineage: Eukaryota > Viridiplantae > Streptophyta > Magnoliopsida > Brassicales > Brassicaceae > Lepidium > Lepidium africanum. Next base: position 93,573 of record OVAX01000277.1, on the reverse strand, counting down.
AAAGTCTCAGCTTCTGAAAGATTGGCTGTGACCGTTGCTACAATAAGCAAAACATAAATTTCCCAGATAGTATTTGTGATTGTTAAACGAATTCCTTTAACTAACCGAGATCGTACGGTTCAGATAGTTCGGGATTCTCTGAACGGCCGATGATGCTTCTTCATTTTGTATTCATTTAATTCCCAAATTACCCTTCAGATGTTCACAGAATTACAACATCAACGCTCTCTTTCTCTGAGTGCTGTTTGAAATCGCGGTGAGATTAGGGTTTCTTTGTAAAGAAGCTGAGGAATTGAATTACGCAATCACCGTAGCTTGTTAGTGGATCTTTTTAGGGTTTTCTAATTGGGTTTAGGGATTTGTATTTCAATGTTCCTCCACTCAATCTGTGATGTGAGATAGCTTATTTAGGTTGTTTTATACGACAACAATGGTTACTCGGAGAGATTATCGGAGTATGAGATCTTGTAACGGATGGCGTCGGTTTCTATTACTTGTTCCTGTCTTCTTTCTTCTTCCTTATCTCTCTTCACTTGTAGATTTTTCTTCGGATTCGCAAACTGTTCGTAATAAGAAATTAGATCACCTTGTGCTCGTTCCTGCTGCTGGACAAGGCTTACTGGATCGATTGCATTGCCATGGTTAGATTCTGTGTAGACTAAAGAATGTTTAGCTTTGCTAGATAGGAATTGCAACTTGATGCAGCAATCTAGAATGGTATTAGTGTTCTTACATTGTGATATTTGTTTAGGCACAAAGGCTTTGAATAAGTCTCATTTTTCAACTTCTCCTGTGGCTGGTGCTGGAAATGGTGTTTCCTTTGTCACAGTGTTTACTGTTTATAATACTTCAATCAATAATGTGGAGCCCTCCAATGTGGTTTCTGTTGTTGGGAATGTTACTTACACTAAACCTGAGAGATCATTGGCAGTTCTAAATGCATTTTCCGAGTTCATTCAGGTAACTTGCTGAGTTTTCCCCATAGTATTGAATGTGGTGTTTCTTTTAGCTGTTATCTAATAGGCTGATTTCTACTTAAAAAACTCTTCTGTTAGGTGACTATGCCCAAGAGCAACGTTGTTATATTGACTGATCCAGCTTCTGATCTCTCTATCCACCAAAGCAACGTTATGGTACAGCCTGTTCCGGGTGATTATTCACGGGGTAACCTGATGCTTCAAAGAATCAGGTCTTACATTGTAAGAGCCAATTCGCACTGATACCTAGGTAGAATATATTTGTTGTTTTTGCATATCTATCTATTTTTTAGGCATCTATTCCTTTTAGATACCACTTATTGTTCTTCTTATTCATTTAGTAGAAAGTGATTAGTAAAGTAGCTTAGCTGTTGAGAGAATGCGAATGCAAATGCTCATTAGGTTGTGCTTTTTGTTTAAACTGCAGACCTTTCTTGAGATGAATCTCGAGAAGCATGACGGTGGGATAAACCACTATATCTTCACTGATTCTGATATAGCTGTGGTTGATGACATTGGGACTATATTCGACAGGCATCCAAGCTTCCATGTTGCACTCACATTCAGGAACAATAAAGATCAACCGCTGAATTCAGGATTTATAGCAGTGAGAGGCACACGTGAAGGGATCCTAAGGTTTGCATTTACCCTTTTCTCTCCTCGGTTTACTGAAGCAAAATCGCTTACAATTAAAAGAAACACTTGTCCTCATTGGATGCAATTGCAGGGCTAAAGTTTTTCTGGAAGAAGTTCTAAAAGCGTACAAAACCAAATTCATGAAATCTTCGCGCATGCTTGGTGATCAAATGGCTTTGGTATGGGTTGTTAAATCTCATCCTTCCTTTGATGCAAATAGATTTAAAAAGCCACAAGCTTTCACACAAGAAATAGCTAGAGCTTCAGTGCTATTTCTACCATGTGCTCTATACAACTGGACACCTCCTGAAGGTGCTGGTCAGTTTCATGGCATGCCATTAGATGTCAAGGTAACTCTCAAAACTCTTAAAACCATCATCAAATCCATTCATCATATTCACGTCTTCTCTCAAAACCGCAGATTGTTCACTTCAAAGGATCAAGGAAACGATTAATGCTCGAAGCATGGAACTTCTACAAATCTACTTCCAACATTTCAGATATGTTGTGTCTTGTTCTAGGTAGTGGAAGAACTAAATACGATTTTTAAACTGAAAGCTACTATTGTTGACGATGATGAACTCTCTTTTTCTTTTCTTTTTTTTGTTTCATTCGTCTGATTGATTAAAAAATAGCAAATTAATACAACCAGAAAACACTAAAGCCGGAGGAAAATATGATATCTCCGGAAACTGAGTCCCTTCAAACAAGGGCAGCCATTGAAATAAAAACAAAACCTGGTACCGAAAAATCTAAAGACAGACTAGAACTCGATAAAATGCTAACTCAAATTGGTCAAGTTAAGCTACTATAATGCAGAAGCCTAGAATAGAATGGCTGGTAAATCTTCCTATGGCGAATAAATGCAACTCAGAGATGTAGGCACACTGGAGGAATTTTAACCCACATACATTCCGGATACAACGACTCTTTTTGTATCTTGAATCATTTTTATTTGACATAGGAGATTAAATCAAATCAACTACAAATACAGACAATTACTTACTTGCAAGAGAAGTAAAATAAATAAATTAAATAAAAATACAGAATGTATCTGTGTTCATTCACAATCTCCCAAAATTACTCAAATCAAAAACAAAACAAGAAAAAAAAAAATCAAAAACAATCATCTAGCGGCGGATTTTTTATCGCCGGAATAATAACTCAAATACCATCTCACAAATTTCTTCAATCCCGTTTGTAAATCCGTCGTTGGTTTATACCCAAGTTCATGTTGAGCTAAGCTTATATTCGCATGAGTATATGGAACGTCACCGTTTCGTGGCATTTTAATTAAGTTCTTCTTCGCTTTCACTTTCAATTGTCTCTCCAATATATTCACCAAATCGGAAACTGGAACCGGCGATGTATTTCCGAGGTTAAACACTCTCAATTGTGCCGGACCTCTCTTCTTTCCTCCACTACCTGTACTCTTCTCCGCCGTATCAAGCGATGCTAAACATCCTTTCACTATATCGTCAATGTAAGTGAAATCTCTAGCCACCGTTCCGTGATTCATCGATTCGAAAATCGAAATCGATTTACCTTTTAGAATATCTTTAGTGAAGAAGAAATACGCCATGTCTGGTCTTCCCCAAGGTCCATACACAGTGAAGAATCTTAATCCAGTTAGTGATAATCCATAGATGTGATTATACGTATGAGCAATTTCTTCTCCAGCTTTTTTAGTTGCTGCGTATAAACTTGCTGGTTGATCTGTTCTATCTTTCTCTGAGAATGGAACTTTTGTGTTGAGTCCATAAACAGAGCTTGAAGAAGCCCAAACAATTGCTGGTTGTGGATTTACAGATTTACAGATCTCGAGAAGATTAACAAATCCAGCAATGTTACTATGAATATAAGAGTTAGGGTTTTCCATTGCGTACCGTACACCAGCTTGAGCTGCTAAATGCATTACATGAGTAAACGGAACAATCTTAAATAGCTTACGAAGCAATTCAGCATCGTTTATATCTCCTTCAACTATGAAAATTCCACTTCTCTCTAATAAACTTTGTCTTGCTCGTTTTAGAGATGGATCGTAGTAATCATTGAAGTTGTCAAGACCAACTACACCATCTCCGCGGCGTTTTAAAGCCGCGGAGACATGTGTTCCGACGAAACCAGCAGCTCCTGTGACTAAAACTGTGATTCCATTTGACGTTCGGATTTTAGCTGAGGCTCGGATTTGTTTTTCCCAAGCGGATCCTCCGTAGCTATAGGTTCGGAGTGAGCGACGAGATAGATCAGATGGTGAAGGAGATGGTGGAGATCGGAGGAAGAGTAAAGAGATGAGACAAAGAAGGAAGAAGGAGAAGAATGCAAGTTTTGTTAATGAAGATTGGAATCTGAGACGGTACAAGTAAGAAGATTTCTCCATTTTGAATTTTCCTGGACTTGAAGGTATATCATCAAGACGTGACATTTTCTCGAGAAAATGAAGGAAAAATGTTTTGGGTATTTGTTGATTCTTTGAACACTCTTCTTCTTCTTCCTTATAAGTTTTTATGACAGCTTCTTAGAATCTTCAGGTTTCTTCAATGAGGATTAAATTAAAAGGAAGGTTTCTTTATTATGACTCCACAATGAGAAAGACGAATATTATCTTTACTAATATATATATTCGAGGATCAATGTTTTGGTTTTTACAGGGTGTTTTGATTTTGATTGAAGATTTAGAGATCCAAAGAAGGGGAGAAGAAGAAGAGGAAGAGAGTCAAAAGACAAAGTAATTTTGATCTCTTTGACTTTTAGTTGATGAAATTTTGATTTATTGACAAATTTGATTGGTGAATACTAATATTCCAAGCTTTCAGGGAAGCCTCTTAAATTTGAACCAAAGTTTTTTAACTTTTGGTTAATAAATTTGTTTTGTGGATTTGTTGTTAAATAAGAAATTGACTCTAAATTTGAACAAAAGTTGTTGATTGACTCTAAATTCTATGTTTATACTTTCTTTCCTTGGATTATGTAATAGATATTTTGGGCTCTTAAAACATTGATCCAAAAAACAGATTAATTACTATACATTACCATCTCTAAATATAGGTTCACTTTTAGAAATGTCTAAGCAAATAATGAAAAAAAAAAAGTAGTTGGAATCACAAGATGTTTTTCAATTATAATTAGAAAAAGGTGATACAAGTGAATGAAAAGGCTATAATGGCACACAAAGAGGCCATGTGAAGATTTGATTAGATAAGACAAGAACATGTACTCTTTTTCTTCTTTATGAATTGGCACAACATGTCCCCGTGCTTTTGTCCCTCTTTCAGATGTATCTACTCCAAGATCTACTCTCTTGTCTTTTTCCTATTGCAGTTATAATTCCAAGACAAAATACATTACTAGCTCCACATTGTTTAACCTCTCTTCATCATTACTATACGGATCCAATTGACTGTGATAGTGATTTCAATGTGCAAGAGCTGTGTTTCAGAATGATAATACAATTCAGAAACCTTTTGATAGTTTCAGAACAGAGTTGGAGTCAGAAAGGGCTGAGAAAGAATGGGCTTGGTTGGGCCCATTATAAAAGCACTAATAACGAGAGTATTCAGACCAAAACCGATACTCAGTTAAAGTACACGCAAACAAGACTCTTGGTTACTAATAATGTTACAGAGGCAAACGAAACAGGAAACACATTACCATTTTTGGATCAAAAGAACAGACAACAGAGTTTAGAGTTTCTATTTTAGTGCTTGGTGATTCTTTCAAGGACTTGGAAGTAGTCAGGGAAAGTTTTTCTGGTGCAACCAGGATCTTTGATGGTGATTGGAACATCAGCACAAGCTGCAAGAGAGAATGCCATTGCCATTCTATGATCATCATATGTATCAATCTCCGCCGATTTCACTTTCTTTGGTGGAGTTATCACGCAATAATCTGACCCTTCTTCTACTGTAGCTCCCAGCTGAACACAAAAACCGCAAAATTGATGCAGCGATGTACTTAGAATGAGAGCAATATAAGCCAAGCGAGTGAGAGAGCAGAAAGTTTACCTTTCTAAGTTCTGTGCAAATGGCAATCATCCTCTCTGTCTCTTTTACTCTCCAGCTAGCCACTGTATATAACAAATTGATTTGAGTGACCGTGACTATTGAAAAAAACTGATAGAGAGAGGGTTTACTTACCATCTCTAATGGTGGTCGGACCATCGGCAAAGAGAGCAACGACAGCTAGAGTCATGGCTACATCAGGCATTTTGTTCATATTGACATCGATAGCCCGTAAGTGTCTCATTCCAAAAGCATCTCTTGGTGGTCCAGTCACAGTCACACTGTTCTCAGTCCAGGACACTTTGCATCCCATTTTCTCAAGAACTTCGGCGAATTTCACATCTCCCTTGAGATACATCACGAAACAAAACAACGAACTTAGACTTTTGAAAATAAAATAGTTAGAACTTTTCAAAGCCTTTAAAATATGAAACTTTGAGCTAATCAAATGTCATTATACAGCTTTAGTATCATCGTTGATGATTCAAAGTAGAGAAATTACCTGCAAGCTGGTTGTACCACAACCTTCAACAGTGACAGTTTCACCGGTAATGGCAGCACCAGCCAAGAAATAACTAGCACTAGAAGCATCACCTTCTACGTAAGCATTACCTGGCGACCTAAATCAATTTTGCCATTTGGTTCGTCATTATTTTGTCAATCTAAGTTGTGTGATATCAAAAAAGGAAGAGACAAAAGATTCTTACTTGTATTTTTGCCCACCCTTGACAAAGAAACGATCCCAGCTTTCACTATGCTCAGCACTAACCCCAAAACGTTCCATCAACTTCAAAGTCATCTCAACATATGGAACAGAAATCAATTTATCGATAATTTCAATCTCCACGTCTCCGAGAGCTAAGGGAGCTGCCATGAGCAGAGCAGTCAAGTACTGACTACTAATCGAACCAGAAAGCTTCACCTGAAAATGCAAACATGTCCTATGTGTCAATCAAGAAACCATTCCTAGGAGAAATAACTAAATCCCTAGGAGAGAAAAAACAATGCCATTCCCTGCCCAATTCCTCTTAATGGTCATCTGCTAACAAGAACAAAGTATTTGAAATCTTGCCAAGCTAAGCCTATGGTAATCTGCTCACCTTTCCACCGGGAAGACCACCATTAGCATTGACACGAACAGGAGGGCAGTTAGTTCCAAGTGTACATTCAACATCAGCACCAAGCTGCTTAAGACCAACAACCAAATCCCCTATAGGTCTTTCTCTCATCCGAGGCACCCCATCAAGCACATAACTAGAATAAAACCGATCAAAAAAGCATCAACACAAGATTGGCTCTTAAAAGATCAAAACTAAGAAGCATTTTACTTCATTTACTACCTTGCATTGCCACCTGCAGCAGTAACTGCAGCGGTAAGTGGACGCATGGCTGTTCCTGCATTTCCCAGGTAAAGTTCGATATCACTCTTTGAATCTATGGAAGCTGGGAATATCCCACCACATCCTTCAACTACCGCACGACAGCTTTCACTATCATGTTCCACATTAAGTCCCAATTTCTTCAACGCATCAAGCATGTAACTAATATCATCACTGTTCAATAAGTTGTCCACAACAGTAGTTCCCTATGATTACACAGCAAAATGGCAAAACACCATCAATCTCAAGCCGGAAACAATGCAGATTTGTAAACAGTAACACCAACACTACAAAATCGAGTGATTTTACCTCAGATAAAGCGGCAAGAAGTAGAATCCGATTAGAAAGAGACTTGGAACCAGGTAACTTAATAAGACCCGAGATTTCTCTGATGGGTTGAAGCACAATCTCCGATGCTTTCTCCGCCGTGGAAACAGAAGCCATAACCTTAACAGGACGAATCTCAGAACTATTTAACATCAAACCACTCTTCTTCAAACCCCAGGATAACGAAATCGGATAAGCTCGAGGCTGCTGCGTCTTCAGAGACACCAATAAAGGAGATTTGCGTTGATTGGAATTCGATAGATTAGAGATAACAACACAAGGGTTCTGTGCACAGATTCTACTAACTTGCGCCATTGAAGAAATTCGATTGAAACAATCGGCTAATGGAAAAGTTGTTGAATCACTCTGGCTTCTACCAACTACGCAAAATTGCAGAAATTTGTTCGTGTAATCACAAAGATCGAATTTCTAACTTTTGTTCACTTTGTTGTATTGGCGGCTTTAGAAATATAAACACATTTTGGGAGTTGGTGAGACAAAAGAAGGCATCCATCAAATTTTCCACCAACCCAAAGCTCTACGACACAAAACTGGTATGACCATTTGTCATAGCCAATGAAATTATGACACGTGTTAAGTAGGTGTTTTCAACTAGTCGAGAAAGTAAGTGGTAGGCCTTTTGGATTTGGTAGGTGAAAAACAATTTGGGCCTAATAATATTAATGGGCCTATCTAACAAAAACGCATGAACAACTCGTGTAAAATGGAAGATGCGTTTCGTGGATAACCAAATTCTTGTTTCCAAAAAGCTTCTTTATGTTTCTTTGGATGTAATAAGTGAAATCACCAACAAGAAAACGAAAGTATCCTTTATTTTATTTGTTGTCTGTAATTTCTTAAGTTACATGGAGGATAATGCTTATGGAACGTTTCTTAGTTCAAATCCAAACCACAGTAAGGTACTCTTTAGATAAGTGACTTAGCTGCTTCAACAACAGCTTTAATGGTGATACCAAACTCTTTATAAAGCTTTCCTGCTGGTGCACTTGCACCAAACGAATCAATTCCGATAGATTTTCCTTTTCCTCCAACAATCTTTTCCCATCCAAAAGTTGATCCAGCTTCAATACTAACTCTAGCTGATACATCAGATGGCAAAACACTTTCCTTGTATGCATCTGATTGCTCATCGAAAAGCTCCCAACATACAAATGAAACAACTCTCACAGTTTTTCCTTCTTTCCTCAACTCCTCTGCAGCTTGAGCAGCTATCTCTAGCTCTGATCCAGTTCCAATCAAGATTACATCGGGTTTGTTTCCAGTTGAGTTGTCAGAAATTATGTATCCACCTTTCTCGACGTTTTCAATTGATGTTCCTGGAAGTTGAGGCAGCTTTTGTCTAGATAAGGCTAAGACTGAAGGTGTCTTACGTTTAGTGACAGCGATTTTGTATGCACCGGCTGTTTCGTTACCATCAGCGGGACGGAACATCATAATGTTAGGCATGGCACGGAAACTAGATAAGTGTTCAATAGGTTGGTGGGTTGGTCCATCTTCTCCAAGACCAATGGAGTCATGAGTCATAACGTATATAACACCAGCTTCAGACAAAGCTGAGATTCTCATTGCAGCTCTCATGTAGTCAGTAAACACAAAGAAAGTTGCACAGTAAGGGATCAAACCGGGGCTGTGAAGGGCAATGCCGTTGCAGATAGCTCCCATACCGTGTTCTCTGACACCAAATCTTAGGTTTCTTTCTTCAGGTGTGGCTTTTTGGAAGTTACCAAATGCTTTGAGCAATGTCATGTTGGAAGATGCAAGGTCAGCACTCCCTCCAAGGAATCCGGGCACAACTTTGGCAAGACCGTTTAGACATTGCTGAGACAAGTTTCTGGTGGCATCACCTGGAGATTCTGGTGTATATGTCTGAAAAACAACATATAAAGCTTGCCGTAATTAAGACACATCTCAAGAATATTGATTATAAGTTACAGATTAACGAAGAAGTTGTACTTACAGGGAGCGCCTTCTCCCAACCGGCAGGCAATTCACCTGAAATAATAGATATCAACTCTGTAGCTTCCTCTGGGTATTTTTTTTCATAAGCTGCAAACTTGGCATTCCAATCAGCTTCAAGAACAGCGCCTCGAGGCGTGTGACGGCTCCAATGGCTAGAAAACATAAGTATTTTAGTTAATTACAAAAGCAGGTTCTCATAACACAAACATAAACACAAGTTTAGGTAGGTTCTACTTACCTTTTGACATCCTCAGGTACCTGGAACGGCTCATATGGCCATCGCAGGTTATTTCTGGTGGCCTCAACTTCCTTCTCCCCAAGCGCAGCTCCATGAACACTGTATGAGTTTGCCTTGTTGGGAGACCCATAACCAATTGTAGTAGTAACCTAAACCAGGCCAAAAAACAGTAAATACCAATGACCTTAAGATCAAACATTGTTTAATGAGTTAGTAAATGGCTTACAAAGTAGGCTTGCAGATATATACCTTAATCAAAGTAGGCTTGTCCGTAACAGCCTTAGCTTCCCTAATGGCAGCACGGATCTCATCATAACCATTGTTTCCATTCTTAACCCAAATAACATGCCATCCAAGAGCTTCAAAGCGTTTGTCTACGGTCTCGGTAAAGGCAATCTCTGTGTCTCCATCAATGGAAATGTGATTGTCATCGTAAAAAGCAATGAGCTTTCCAAGTCCCCAGTGGCCAGCCAGAGAGCAAACTTCATTTGTAATCCCTTCCATCTGACAACCATCTCCAAGAATCGAATATCTAGTCCAAAGCAGCAAATTTCCAACACAATTAAGAATCCTAAGAAGATGACAAATAAATAAAAGTGAGGTGAAGGATTCATAATATTACGTGTAATGGTCAACAATTTGATTGTCAGGTTTGTTGAATCTAGCAGCCAAATGCTTCTCAGCTAGAGCTAAACCAACAGCATTTGCAATACCTTGTCCAAGAGGACCTGCATGTTGTCAAAACGCAAACAATGGTATTACAAAGATGGATCTGACGTGAAACGAAATCCACAAAGAAGCAGAAAATCTAACCAGTAGTGACTTCAATCCCAGGAGTCTCGAAATTCTCAGGATGTCCTGGAGTCTTACTTCCCCATTGACGGAAGCTCTTCAAATCTTCCTCCTAATAAACATTATCCAACACAGTTTTCAGCAAATCGTTCTACAATCTAACTCTCAGACTCCAAAATGAGTCAAATGAGCAGTACATATGTATCTATAATTCTTTAATGATCTAAACTAATAAGCAGCAGAGTAAAAGATTACAAACCCTAACACTGTCGTAGCCAGCAAGGTGAAGCAAAGCGTAGTGCAACATGCATCCATGTCCAGCAGAGAGAACAAAGCGATCACGGTTAAACCAGTAAGGGTTCTTGGGGTTATACCTCATGACTTCATCGTACAAAATGTGAGACATCGGAGCACAACCCATTGGAAGACCTGGATGACCTGATTTCGCTTTCTCAACCGCATCTATTGCTAGAAACCTGATCGTGTTCACCGATTTATCAACTAGAGACAAATCAGTGGTTGTTTCGGTTGTCTCTACAGCTGCTGCACGAACAAGAGGACGGAGGGAGTGACTGCTCGTGGAGGCCTTGTGTCTACAGGAAGAGGTGGTACGTGCGGAATTGGATTTGAGACCAGAGAAAGCTGGCATAGATACACACTTTTCAGAACCATTGTGAGAGATGGCTCGGGTAAGGAGAGCTTGAGAGAGAGCTAGAGAAGATGTAGAAGCCATTGGTGCTCTCTTGTTTAATTGAGAAAGAGAGATAGAGAGACTAATGGTGAACAAATGTAATCAGAGAAACCTTCAATGCAAATTGTTGCTAGAGAAAGATTATGAACTAGCCAATGGTTACACAATTCAACAGTGGTTTTTTTTCTTTTCTCTTTTTAAAACTCCGTATAATAATTTTCGGCCACTTCCACCTAACTATATTCACTATCTCTTTTTAATTTTTTGTAGAATACTACAATTGTTTTTGTTTAAAAAAATTAACACCCTACCCACTATTTTTTATTTTATGTTTTTGTTGTCACTTATATAGTATAATTATATACTGAATTGGGATATAGTTGATTGAAATACTTATTTGGTAATTGACAATTGTTGGGATTTCGATAGTGAAGGTGTTAATTATTAGAACTTTAGGTATTGAAAGGGTTATTGTTAAGATTATGTTACCGAAAATATGTTTGAAATAAGAGTTTATAGAATGATAATTGAAAATTTATAGGAAAAATATTTTTTTTGTCCAAATTAAATGAAATAAGTTTATATTTATAAAGTACAAAAAATGATGAATTTTGGTTTGATTTATTTTGTTTTTTTAATTATAAAAAATATTTTAATTCTTTATATTTAAAATATTAAATAAGATAAACAAATAAAAATCTGACACTAATTTGTTAAACTAAGTTACCCATACTTTTTTTTTTTTTTAATTTCTTTCAACAGACTAGATTAATTCAACATGCAAATATGTCATATCACTCATCTATTGTAAATAATCTTACTAAACGAAAAAAATATGACTGATTCAGAAAACGCATAATCTGTTATGTAATCTGTTGTTTTCCAATTTTCAGCTAATCGTTAGTTTTTAAGCTAATTACTAAAATAAAATCATTTTAAAGTCAATATATATATATATATAAGAGAATATATGAAGTTGACATGGTTGGTGTGTAAAGCAAAAGCCATGATCAAGACAATAGTTGGTGAAGAACATAATTGCTTATGATTTAAGAATTATATTAGTGACTAATCCACCAACTTTGGTATTGAACAATCTTAATCAATCAGTTCAACATAATTTTGTTCAGATATTTTTCTTTGTATTATAGTTTTCTTTCTTTTCATTATGTTTTTCAATGAGCCACTTGAATTTTTGTATTTGCATTTGTATTTGTATTTGTTTTTTATAAGATTATTGATTTTTGTATTCAGAATTTTCATAAGATTTTGTACAAATTCAGCACTAAAATAAAGTTTCGTTAATTTATGTAATTTTATATATAAACAATAATTTTTTACACGATAAAATTGTTTATTTAATAGTTGTGGTCCTACAAAAATTGCAAAACCTTTTGCTTATGAAATTCATACAAGTTAAAAAAAACAAAAACACTATATATATTATAAAAAATACTGTATTTGATTAAATAGTACAATCATCATATATTCAACTAATTCACATATTCTAATTTATACTGTATTTTGATCTAAATATATTGACATATTTAATCGTATGATTGTATATATTTCTTATTTTAATTAGAACTATGTGCATACTTCTTTAAAATGATAAGAAACTGTATTTAATGTGTCTAATAACATTTTTTAGTTAACATTCCATCTTTAAAACTTTTTGGATACTAACATTTTTATGCTCACTTTTTACGGAAAAAAAATTATTATTTTTGGTCGGCAAAAAAAAATAATCTATTTTATTATTTTTAATAATTATTTTACATCTTTAGTATTTACTAATTTGGTAGAACTTTTAGTCTAAATAAAATAAATTGGTTAAATTGACAATTTTCATAATAGTGGATGTTTTATAAAAGTAATAATTATGTAAAAGATTACGACAAAAAAAAATTATGTAAAAGAAAATTTTAGAATAGAAATAAATTAGAGCAAAATCCAATCATAATATATTTATTTTGTTAATAATTACATTGATAAAATCCGATTCATACTCTATAACCAACGGCATCCGATCTTGATTTTAGTTTTGTTACTTAGATTTCGGTTAATAATTTCTGTTTTATGGACTTAAATTTTTATTGGGTCTCAAGCTACCAATTTATCTTATATTTGTATTGGGTCTCGAGCTACCAATTTATCTTAATTTAGTTTTCTCACAAAGTTTTTTTTTTTTTTTTTTGGCCTACGAAGCCTAGATTTTGTTGGAATCTTTGAATTATCTGTTGATTTTAAGGGAGTTATCGAAAAAGTGATTTTATCTGATTTTTAAATAATTTTTGTAATCATAACCTCACCATTTTCTACAGAGCAAGTATTTCAAATCATTCTTCTTTTTAGAGAGTGGAATAGGCTCACGTCCCTCTTTCGGATGGAGAAGTACCAGTACGGTAAAGAGCTTCTTCAACAAGGGTTGATAAAAAAACTTGGCAATGGTAAATCAACAAAAATGTGGAAGGAGAAATGGATTGCGGATGAGCTCCTTCGTAAACCCCACGCTACTCATCAAGGATATAATGAGGATGCAACAGTGGCAGTTTTGGACAACAGAGAAACTGATTAGGACTGGCAACAGTTAATAATTGTTTTACAGAGCAAGATATACAATTGATTTCCAGTCTGAAGCTACGGCCTAACAGAGAAGACACATATATGTGGACAAGATCAGCCAATGGTATATATACCACGAGAAGTGGCTACAAGCTTGCAGAAGAATTAATTGAATCACATAACACTGGTCTGCCTCCTATCGAAAAACAAGTGTGGAAGTCACTGTGAAAAATACAGACAACACCTAAAATCAGACATTTCTTATGGAAATGGCTCGCTGGTGCATTGCTTGTGGGTGAAAAATTACATGCATGTGGGATAAGTCAAAACGATAAGTGTCAACTTTGTAATGACAGGGTAGAAACTATAAATCATGTGATATTCTCATGCTTGACAGCTAAAGAGGTATGGGAAAGGTTGGGTATTGATCTCCCTAAAAGAGGTTTTTCACTCAACTCCATTTTCTTGAACATTCATTATATACTCAGATGCACCAATAAGTCAAGAGAAGATAGGCCGCAGTATAAAGCTATTATGTAGGTTATATGGCTTATATGGAAATCAAGAAATGCGCTTTTGTTTGAGAAAATAAAATGGGAAGTTGTTAGCATCATTCAAAGAGCACTGGATGAATCAGAGCAATGGCACCACGTTAATCAAGTGAACAAAGATGAGACTGCAACAGAGCAATTACATGAACCTGGGACTAATATCCCATGTAATTCCTGGATTACTTGCAACATTGGTGTTTCATGGGACGCTTCTGCAAGTTATAGCAGTGTAGCCTAGATTCTAAAGGACCACAATGGACGAAATCTTATACATGGTTGAAGAGCTTTCTCGAGTGTATATTCTCAAGAACAGGCGGAATTACTCTCAGTTGTATGGGCGGTGGAAAGTATGAACAATACAAGACATCCTAGAGTGGCTTTTGAAACTTCTTCATCACGCATGGTAACCTTGTTGCAGAATCATGTTATGCCCCGAGGAAATCACGATATACTCGACTCAATTAGATGTCATCTTTCGAGCATACCTGAATGGCAAGTGGCTTTTTCAACAGACTGGAAAATCAGATAGTAACAGAACTAGCGGAATCAGTTACACGAGATAAAGGGAATCAGTCTTATATATCCAAAGAGATCCCTCCATGGTTGACGCAGTGGGCTCAACAGAGAAGTCTTATGCCTAACTAAACATGTCGAACCTTGATTAAAGTTTTTTTTTAGATAGGTTGATGTATATGCTTATGTAACATACCTTTTGGTATGTACATACTGTAGAGACGATAATTTGGTTCCCAACAACTCGTTTCGAATTTATTTAATGAAAGAAGGTTTTCAGTGGTAAAAAAAAAAAAAAAAAAAAAAAA